>VYZW01022470.1:1013-149053 GCA_013401315.1 Balaeniceps rex
CAGTTTAATAGGTAAAGCACAAGCCATGCACGCAGCCAAAGCAAAATAAGGAATTCATTCACTGCTTCTCATCAGCAGGCAGGTGTTCAGCCGTCTCCAGGAAAGCAGGGCTCCATCATGTGCAACACTTACTTGGGAAGATAAAACACCATCACTCCAAATGTCCTCCCGTTCCTTCTACTTCCCCCAGCTTTATATGCTGAGCATGACATCATATGGCATGCTCAGCATATAAAGCTGGGGGAAGTAGAAGGAACGGGAGGACATTTGGAGTGATGGACCTATTTGAGCAGAACAGAAAAAGGCCTTGGAGCTCAGTGAATCTTCTCTTTGCAGTAGTAGAACATCAGTACAAATAAATAAGAGTTTTCATTATCNTGCTCAGCAGTAACTAAAACATCCCTGTGTTATCAGCACTGTTTTCAGCACAAATCCAAAACATAGCCCCATACTAGCTACTATGAAGAAAATTAACTCTATCCTGGGCAAAACCAGCACAAGTTAATCGGGTCCTTTGGGTCTGATATAATTTGCGTAAGATTGCTGTTGATGATTAGAATAGCTATTTAAGATTTTTGTTAATAGTCTGTTACATGGACCCAGTGGAAGGATTCCAATAGGAGTCTGTTAGTTTTTCCCTGTCACATTCAGGTTACAGACCCTTCACAGATGTTGTAAATAGACATCAATACTAAAAGGGAATATTACACAAATTAAAATCATAAGTGTGCTCAAACTGCCAACACAGACATTTTGTTAAAAACATCTGTCACATAAAAGCAAACATTTAAGGCCATTATATTTATAACAATTGTTTTCATTTTTAGTATATACTACATATTTTTCTTTTCTTCTGTTATTATTGACTCGAATATTTTTTCTTAGACTTTAATACTTATTTTTTCCAACATTACTTATGTTCTTGACCGTATAAATAATAATGTAAACTTTTAATGAAAAGAAATAAATCTCAGTGGTTGGAAATCTAATAGATACTTGCACAATGAATGAGTCAACTGAGAATCCAACACCGTGTTCTCCAAAAAATATATAGTTATCAGATATTATACAGACAGGTATTAAGCTGGATGTCTGTTCAATTACATCCAGTTATTTCATTCTGTTCTGAAATTAATTTCTCGGGTGAAAAGGATAAATGACATATGAATGTCCTATTTTGGGCCTTTTTGTTGCACTATTGCTGATGCAGCTGTTCTAGTCGTAGGAGTATTCACCATGACACCAAGCAATGGAGCACCCAAAAGCTGGACACCCCTGGGGTGCTTTCTTCCTACTGCACTCCTACTGCACTGGTATTATCCATCGCTTCCTTCTCTCCTTCCCCTGCTGCTTGCAGTTTCTGGGTATGGCCTCTGTGATATCTCTTAGCCCAAGGAGCTCTAGGCTTCTCTCACCAGTGTTGACCTCTTAGACTGTTTCTACTACAAGGTAAAAGAGGGTTAGGGACCATCAATACCCCCATTTACCCAGCTTACAGCTCTCCCCTCTCTCTCTCTGTCTTGTAGGTTTGCTTTGGGGAGAGCTATTTGGAGCTAAGGCAGGGAAGGAGCTAACAGTGAAGAAGTAGGGACAACTGAGACCTTCTGCTCAAGCTCACATCCTTGTCTCCTTCCATTAGTAGCCGCCCACCTTCACATTTCCTAACAGCGCAAACATGTCATAAGGTTATATAAATTCAAAGAATTGTCACAATCAGGAAGGCTTTGCTGCTCATAGAACAACAGTCTTGGTCTGGTTAAAATCAACACTTGCTGTTTTCTTTATTATCTGTATTCTGAAAACCGTTTAAGTATGTGATCAGCTTTAAGTTCACACTTAGCTTTTCCTTAAGTCAGTGAGATATTTCTTGATACGAGGCCTCCATGTAATTAGACACAATTGAAGAACAGTTGCAGTCCCTTGAGACGCTGCTTTTTACATGGCACAGAGGGTGTGCTGGACCCTTTACAAATGTAAATAGAGACACAGCCCATGGCCTGGGGAATTGTTGAACCAACTCAGACTCACACAGAAAAGCCATGAAAAACGTAAATACTGGCTTCTGGTTCAACTCAAGAATGGAGCAGACCTCATGAAGAGATTAGAAAGATGCTCTGTTGTGGAGGACTGAATAAGCTAGGCCCATAGCATCATAGAAAAGTCAGTTGGAAGAGATGTCTGGAGGTTGCCTGGTCATCCAGTTCAACCTCCCTCTTGAAGCAGGACCCCCACCAAGTGCTAGAGCAGCCTTTAGTCTGAAGGAACATTGTGGATTTTTTTTTCGTTGCTGCATCACAGAGTATCATTACCCTTTTAAAATCTTATGCACAGCTTCTCCAGAATTATCCTGCACATTAGGATCAGGCCCAGGTGGCTCAATAAAGGCACTATTCATCTAAAAGTGCAGTTATTAGGATCAGAGTAAAGGCAAAACCAGAAGTCACTGGGCTTCACTGAGTTGCTGAAACACAGTCAAGAGTCATTTTAGATAGTAAAGGGTATCCCCGTAGCATCCCGCTGCTCCTGCAGCAGGGTTCTGGTTTGCCGTAAGTCCCATCATAACTGTCTGTCATATCTGCCAGCCCTGTATAGATGCTTCCTTATGGTACCAGGGAATCTCAACTAGACACCTATATTTACGCACCTGAATGAGCTCCATTGACTGTACTAAATAGATTTCAGCTGACTAAAACAGGAGCTTACACAACATGCTCACAGACAAACACCTGCATATAGTCGCCTATAGGAGACAAATCCTACCTTGAGTGGCAAGTCAGGAGGTTTCTGGAAGAAAAGGAGTTTTGAACACTGTTTTAAAGAACAATATGTTCATCACCCATCTTTATTGTGGAGATACATATCCCATATCCTTAATGTTTCAAAGGAAATGATTAGGGGGCCATGCTGTACGAGCCTGGACTCTCAGTCTAGGCAGTAAACCAGACTTACTCAGCCTAGAGCATCAGAATTTGGGCTTCTCTCACATATTCTTCAGGGTTTCTGTGCTGTCTAACAAACACTTAACTGTATAATCATTGTAATTTTTCTATTTGAGTATTTAATAATATTTGTTCAATTGTATTCTGTTGTTATTTTTCATTTAACAGAAGATACCTGAGAGAAACAATAAGAAAAGATAGTGAACGTACACAAAAAGGATGAGCTATTACAATTTCCCTCACAAAAATGACATAATGTATTTTTAGGCTTTTTCAGTGGGAAAATGGGAACACAATGGGTCACAAATAAAATGTTGCTCTCAGCGTTACTGCTTTTATGAACTGCAAACCAGAACCACCAGGCGTTCCGGCAGTGTGTAGATAAGAACCATCAGCGTCAAGGCACTAAACCAACAGATTCCTGTAAAGCACGAAGCCCCTAGGTACGTGACCCGCATGGGATCCTGCACTGGAAAATATACAATTCCTGCAATATGTCAGTTCCTCGGTTTTCTGCTCATGTTAATTTTTGTGTGTATCTTACTTTGAGATGCCTTATTTGCTGTGCTCTGCATTAGTTTAGGCAACCATTTCTCAGTCTGCATGTGTGCCTAGTTCCTTTATTTCCATTATTTTGCTCTGCAAACATAATTACTGCTGTTTGCAGTATGAGTTCTGGTAGCATTGTTCATCTCTCTTCTTTATGAGCCTAAAAGTGCATGAATTCAGGCATTTCTCTACCTGTCTTTCTAATTTAATGCCAAATTAAGCTATTCTCTAGCATTTACCAGGTATGTCAGTAGAGATTTCACAGAACTGTTTTAAGGTGCATGTACATCCAAAATATTTATTTACAGCTGAAGCAAAGGAGCTTTTCTTTTCTGGGGTAAACGAATCGGAAGATTTAGCAGAAAACAAAATGTGAGAATCAAACTGCCAGGCTATTTTTTGTTTTTCAAAAAGAATGAAGCAGTAGTCTAAGTTGAGAGGTAGCTGAGGGACAGTGTAATATGTGTAGGGGTTTAGGAGGGATTTTTCCCCTACGTGATTTTATGTTTAATTGCATTGCGGCTTTGCATTGCAACTAGACTCTGCTGAGACAGAGGTAAACTATCATGGGGAAGAGACAGCATGCAAATATTAGCTGCAAATCCACTGACACATCATCTCTCAGTAATGCCATGTGCTCTCTTGCCTTGCAGAAGTGTGGTCCTTTGAAATCTCTCGCCTCAGTCAAAGACAGGTTGACAGGTCAGCAGTCCCTTGGTACCAGAGGGGAAAGGCTGTGCTGGGCCAGCAGATTGGCAAACCACAGCTGGTAACTGTGTGCAAGACCTGACAGGTTGGGAAAATGTAATCTCTGGTCTCTGGGGCTTGTTCTAGGGCCTTCCAAAGCTCAGTAGGAACTTTCATTGCTTTTTCTGAGTGCTGGCTGAGATCATCTATGCATAGATTTTCACAGTACCCAGTTCAGATCCTACTTTATGACGAACATGGTTTTGTAAACGCTTGGTAGCATGCTGCGTTTGTGCTTAACTGTTGCGTCTATGGCTGGTCTCTTCCTCCGAGCACGCAGCTGCACAGGAACCTGTATTTATCCTCGTATTCATTGTGCTTTCAACTGCATTCAGCTCTCAAAAGTGTCTTCTATTTATTATTTTTCTGTTGAAGCCTTTGTTCACCTAAATGTTTGATCTCACGTAACCAAATATAAATATTCTCTCAAACACTGTACTCAGATGGCCAGAGGAAGGAACAGTCTTTGCAAATATGCATTGTGTCAGTATCTCAAAAATCAGGGAAAGTCACATTCATAAGGCCAAGCTTTATCCTCTGTTTATAAGACAGTAAGAAGCAGGGAAGCTTCTTATCACTGCACAGAGCAGCTCTGCACAGGAGGGGAGAGGCCCCAAAGAGGGTCGGTCCTGTGCTGGTGCGGTATTGTGGTGATACGGTGGGTATGAACAGATGTGTGGGAGGGCAAGAAAGTCATGCAACCCTTTTCTGTTCCAGTCTCTTTCACAGCAGAAGGCTGAGGTCCCTTATAATCCCCATACTGTGGCCTTGCGGTGAGAGTGGAGGGTCAGCTAAGGCCAGTCGAGTGTGGCTGGGGCGTGCTGTGTCTTCCAGGTGCTCTTCATGGTTTCTACAAGGGAGGCTCTTAGAACCAGCAAGATCTTTGGTCTCCCCCACAGGACAGCTCCCACATGGAGCAGGAAGGTAGAGATGCGGCTAGGGCCACTTACTTTTATGCTGTAAACTCTCTTGAGTGAGAGACAGACAGACTTACAACTTGTTTTAAAAATGCCTGGACACCCTGGGAGCTATGTAAATGGTATGACCGAGCTGTCATTTCATAGGGGAGATTCAGAGGATGGGCTATTCCAACCTCATGAATTCTGCTGTGGCACATTTATGCTTTCCAGTACAGTGTCTCCTACAAAAGATGACCTCCCAGTTTCTTTGGAATAAACAGAACATCAGATGTGACTAAAAGCCCGCCCCCACAAAATGTTACCTGATTACTTCTGATATGAAAATAAATTAAATGTTTAACAAAATGAATATTTGAAGTCTCATGTATGTGTTTTTTCATGCCCAGAAGCATAAGCTGAGATCTGTGTTGTTAAGGATTTCTTTAAAACGTCTCAAATTCTAGGCCCAGTCCCTCCTCTGGAATGAATCCCCACAGATGCTTATGCAAGCATGTCTGCTTCCATAAACTGTGGATCTGGCCCTCGTGTTATAAAAGATAAGTTTTAATTGTGGAGCAATTAGAATATCTGTCCTCTCTGGGGACATCCTATGTCCCTGGGTTTTATATGTTTTCAACACCTACAGATTCTTTGTTATCCATGCCCCGGTAAAAGGGGAGAGGGCTCAGTGGCTGTGGTCAGAAGGCAGTGTTTGCAATAAGGATATTCCAGTGATTTTATTTTAGTTAAAAAAAATACTAAAATATGATCATAACTTGGTTGTCAATGACAGTTCCAAAGGGCATTAGAGAAAAAGGACTCTGGTGACCTTCAAGACTTATAGTTGTGGAGGGCATTCACAAGCCTGCGTCCTTTTCTCGCAGGAGGAAAAAGCCCCCACATAGGGGACCTGCTCTCTCACACAGTGTCTTCCCCAGCCATGACCCAGCATGCAGGACATACTGGGCAGTACTAGTGCACTAGCCATGAGGAAACCAGTTGTTAAAGAGAAGGCGAACTGTGTTTTGTTTACCAGTATACACATTTTTCTAAGTATGACTGCTACAAAAATGACTCTCAGCTACCTCAGGAGTTTGTGATGCAAAGTGGGCAAGGAGTTTGATCTTTATTTTGTGTCAGTGTCCTGATGAACTGCCTTTCTACCATTACATATGGGATCCATAGGGGAGTATGTTAGGAATCTGCATTGCCTGCCCATGGTGCCTCAACTCCCCTAGGGAATCATTTAATCTCTGTTCTGCCCTTATTCACATGCTGCCATTCAGGCTTTTCCTGAGTACCTCATCAATGGAGAGTAAGTGCAGCGCAGGATTTGGTCCTTTCACTTCAATTTTTACGGTTTGTTCTTATATAAACACATTTCAAGGAGTTTTACAAAAGCTGCATAATTCAAGACAGCTTTTGGCATGATGATAAGGACTGAAAAGAGAGCAGAAAAGATCCTTTCACTCTGATTTCAAAACGAAGGAGTAAAAAGTGTCCCAGATGTCTGAGATGGGAAGGTCCAGAAAAGACTTCTTAGCAGCCCCCTATCTACATAAACAGTGAGACAAATGAGCCAGTATGAAATGCTGTGAAAAGCCATGGTAGCTCCAGCTTCTACTTTTCAGGGTCTCAGAAGTTGAAAAAACCCTACCATGTCTAAAGCCTAGAGCTTGTTGGGAATTTTCTGCTTGGGCTGACCTTCCAGACAAGAAAAGGTACTCTTTGCAAAACCAACACTGGAAAACACTGATTTTGTTAAAAAAAAAAAAAGGCATTTTCTGTTTGGGAAATTCTAATTAAATGTCTCATTTGTGGTTATTTATTTAGCCGGTTAAGAGTTATTTAAATTCACTTGGAAAATTTAATTACAAATCACTGTAAGAAAATAATGAGGAGTCCATGTCATTGCTTAAAGGTAACCATACCATGTTGTCTGAGATGTTCTGCTGTATCTCACCTGGTTTCCAGCTGCTGCCCCAGACAGGGACTGGTCTGCCATAGCCCTGTGTCTCATCTATCAGCCCTATGTGGATGTCTTTGGATACTTTACAGCACCCCATGCTCCTTGGAGGCTGCAGGTGACCCAGGCCATTTCTTCCTTGCCACCTTTTCGAGGCCCAGAACTGAAACTCATTCAGCAATGTATGTTCTGTGGAAGTCAAAAGTGAAGTCAGAGAAATCTGGCACCTGTCTGGTTATTCTGTCTGCTTTCCCATTTACCTGCTGAGCTAACTGCCCGGTCTGGTTTGGGAGCCCTGTGTAACTAGGTCTAGCTCTGCCATGAGAATGACCTACAGAATTAGCTTTATATATATTTCACAAGCTCTGGATGGAAAATTCAGAGCAAAAGCAGACAGATACCTGGACAGAGTCCCAGATCTCTGGGAGGGGGTAGGGGGGGAAGATTTCTGCAAGTTTTTTGTACTTGGGAAGAGATAGACTGGGTATTGTATCCAGTGCACATGTCTTTTTTACAAATGTTCTTGCATTAAGTAAGTATAACCATCCATAATATAAACTCTAAATAACCCACCACATGGTATGAATCTATAGGTAAGTAAAATTAGAAATGGTTCAAATGAAGTCTGCCAGAACCAAAAGTTTCCTTTTTTTTTTTTTCCCTGTAATGGAAAGTAGAAAATTACACCCCGGGACTTTTTACTTCTTCCAACTAACTTTCAGTTTGCCCATGGGGCATTCAGGTGAGTGAAGATACAGAGGATTCATTGTAAAAAGGTCCAATAGCCCATTACAACTTCAAACATGTGTGAATGAAGATCTACACAGGAAAATTAACCCCCTCCTCCAACTATTTAAGAAAATGATAACATCTTGCCTATATGAACAGGACCAAAACATGCATATGTGTTTTACAACCCTGTTACCACATCTAATAGAACCTGATTCTTTTTAGGCACGTTGCCTTAATAGAATCACAGAATCATAGAATAATAATGAGACATTGTGTTTTTTCTAAATTTCCACACTAAGGAACTTGGTGCTCTTTGGTCAGGGACATACCATAACTGTGGCAGTTTAGTTGAATTACGTTTTTTAAATGCTTACCAGTCCAAAGCAGATTACACTAAATTAACACAGCAGCAAAAAGAAAACTAAATTTGGGTTAATTTTCATATTATAGTAACAGGATGTTAATTTATAATGACATTAAAAAGCAAATCACCTACAGCAAGCAGCAGGAAGTTGTCAGTAATTGAGATTTTTTTTTTCCCATTTCAAGGACTATATTGTGAGGTACTTTCAGGGTCAGATACAGCTCTGATCTGGGTGGGGGCCAGCAATGTAGCTACACAAATACTCCCATGTCATGCTGCTCCTCTGTCCAGTGTTAATGACAGCAGGACAGCCATATCATCTTTACCCTTCCTTGTAAGCACATGCCTGACTCCTACCATCAAACAGTTCAACAGTTTTGGGGGGTTTTTTTGTATTCACATTCTTCAATTTGTCTGTAGAAATTGCACGTTTGATTGTCACACATTTGATTTTCATACATTTCATTGAAAAATGCTATATGAAAACAGGCAATGCTAGATTTGGGGAAGGGTTTGCATGCACTTCCATGGATCTAGGCCCAATCCTGCAAACTGCAGGCTCTTACTTAAGACCCAAAGCCACACTGAACTTAACAGCAGTCTGTGACAATGTTTGCAAGATAAGAGCATGCACTGCACAGGCCCCTCTTTCTAGAGAAATTTGCTTCGTATTTACGGCTTTTGCAAAAGAGCTGTAGTCTTCATTTTTACCTTTGAAAGAAAAAACAAAACCTGAATTTCAATATTTCCAGCAAATCTCCAAGGAAACTCCCATTTAATTGTGCAAACCATCCAGTTTATGGCTATTGGTGTAAAACTCAGTTGCTGTCTAATTGTATTCATGCTTCAGCTTGAGCTGTAAAAAAGGGACTGAGCAATATTATAATTGGATTAAAAATATAGTGTGCCCCATGTAGAGACCCTGGTCCTTTCCCAGGACTAGATGACAGAGGGATTTGGATGGAAGTGAACACGCTGTCATCAGTTCTTCCTATACTGAAAAACTAACCGCAAGTATAAGACATTTCTGCCAGACAGACCCTATTTTTGCCTTGCATCCTCATCCTGGATTCTTCCAGCCATTTGTAAAAGATAGAGCCTTCCTTCTTCTCTGATTAGGCAATGGTGAGATCTGGGAGTTCAGGGACTGTCTTTTCTGGAGCTTCCCCAGCGTGGGCTGGTTGACCTCCATAGCCCTCTATGGTAGTCACCAGCATTGCCCCAGCTGTAGGCTCTGTGATACACTCCCAGCAGTGACACGAACCACAACTCCAAGAAAACCTGGGGTTCACTTGAAAAGCACCCTAGGCTAAAGGGAAGTCAGGGCATCATCTGAAAGTTGGAACAGATATCATCTTTTCCAATTCCTGTCAATCTGGACCCAGCACAAGGTCTAACTGGATTAATAGTGCCCATTTAGCAGGCATCACACGGCTTTCATCTACACTGCATGGGACAAGACTCCTCCTGAGCAAACTGCATCTGTACCACCTTGGCTCAAGATCTCCCGCAGGCCTCATGTGGTACACCTTGTCCTCAGGTGTCGTCATTATTCTGTGTAACCTTTTCAACTCAAAGTTTCTAAAATAGTGCAGGCTGCAGCCCACCAGAGTTATGTTTTTAGAGCAAGACTGTGAGGTCCATGTTTCATGCCCTGGACTGTGACATAAAAGCATATGGGGGAGTTTGAGGATAACAGCCTGCTGGAATAGCATTAGGGAATGGTATAAGATGGAGAGAAGCAAAGCTGGCACAGGCTTGACTAAAACTATGCTTTGGCTCTGTCTTGGACAGAGATATTTGGAGAGGTCCAAAACAGAGCCAGGGAGAAAATAAACCAGTAAGTAGTGTGGGTACTAGAGGGTCCAGTACTGGAGCTCACTGCTGGTCCTCCTTTCCTTAGCACCACAGAAATAGAGATGGCATTGCACAGCTTGTGTCTGCTGCCCACAGTTAACATCTGCAGGCAAGGACAGTCTGCCTATAAGTCACACTGGGCCAAATGTTCCACACCACTGCTAAATTTAAGCTATGCTGCTTTTACACAGATATGAAGAGAGCTTGTGCTGCCTGCTGAGTGCCCTGTGCTGCCCTCCCAGCTCAGAGCAGTTCTCCAGCAGCAGGAGCAGGGGTGGAGGGGGACGTAGTAATTTAGCGTTTCTCTCTGCCTGAAACTGCTATTGCAAGTAGGGGCAGTTAGTTATCCACCAGGATCCCACCAGTCCATGTTCCCCAGAGCCAGAAGTTCAGGCTTGTGCCCACCTTCTTGCTGCTAAGGCTCCCGCTTCCCCAGGATGCGCCTGCTGCGAGTCCAGACCCCCTCTTTCTGGCACGAGGGCTCGGCAGCAAGTGTGACACAACCCACATGTATTTGGCTGAGCACCTGATTAGCTGTTGGTGGTTTTGGTTTTCACCTCTGATGAGGGCAGCGCTAGGGTCAGAGGGATGGGCATGACAGGATTCAGGAGCTTAATGTGTATGTATACAGAGCTATAATCTTCCTTGAACCCATTTCTATGGGTTCAAGCAAACACAGCATTTGTGCACTCACTGCCAACAGCATCACTTTTCTACTGTGCTCCATTTCTTTCACGCATGGCTTACTGCAAGGACTGAATAAAATGAATTATATTACAGTTTTATTAAATAACTTTGGTTTGTGTTAGTATATGCCTCAGGATTGCCAGCATATGTCCCATTTCTGGGTATTTTTAAGCTGGAGTGGACGAAGCCCTATAAAATACATGTGGGAAACCATCAGAGTTGGCAGAAGAGATGTCTTCCTGTGAAAAATGGTGACACTGAGTGCTATCAAAACGAGCCTAAAACCACCTTCAAAAGGGCCAGGATTTTACCTCAAGGGTTTGGAGAAACCTTTCCCATTTAAATGTTCTCTGATTTTGTAAATGAGCAATGTTATCCATCTTAGGTCTGTCACATAAAGAAAAAAAACGCACAGATGAGTTTAATCCCTTCGTTGGTTTATAACCTTAGAACTCAGGCAGGAGAGTCACAAATCCATGTAGACATCCCCGAGTGCTGACTTTTGCATTTGGATTTCTGATTTAGTTGAAAAATATATAAAAAACTTGCATAGCCAGACAGCTCCCTATTGGCTACACATCTGTAGGGGCTCAAGAGCATCGTATATTTCTGCAAAGATCTGGAATAAATTGTGCTCAATGAATTGGCCCCTCATATGCTTGTTTCAAACAGCAGACTCAGATGAAATGATGTGTCGTGGGAGCATCAATGGCAAAACAATACCTCTTTGGTCAAATCTAGCGGGAGCTGCCATCATAAATGTGGAAGATGTGTAGATGCAGAAATAAATAATTTTGGGGAGATGGAAATGTACTTACAGATCAATATTAGTGACTGCAAACCACATTCAGCTTCTCAGGCATTAGTTTCGCATTTTGAAAACTCCACAATGACTCTGAAGAAAACTAGTTTCTATGGTTGGGATTCACCTACCTGACCTCAGCCATCTAGAAAAGAGGTGCTTGGTCTGAGCCATCCATCTAGAAACATCATTTATAGGGAGCTTCGTGGCAGTTTGACAGCGGAATATGTTGCCCTGTGAAGTTGCTTCTTTTTCCATTGACAAAAGGGAAAATATACAGGACTCCATTTAGAGCGGCACAATTAAGTTTTATCCAGCTAAAATTAGAAATCTGCTGCTAAATGTGTACTCAGTAGACCCCTTACCCAGCCCACATCCATAAACAGCAGGCGAGTGTACAATACTCACAGCATATATTTAATAGTGGTTTTGTTTACGTAGCTTCATCCACACCTCACTCTGAAGGCCTGACTCAGCCTCTTTCGTTAGACGAACGATGTGTCTTATCCGTCTTATTCACCTGACCTGACCTTGTTTCTTTAGCAGTAGGATATCTGTACGCCATTTTTCTCCTGTGAACGTAAACAGCTCTCTTCGCAGTCACTAACTCTTGACCAACAACCAGTCCCTCGTTCGGCTGCTCAGCTGAGCGTTCACCCATGTAAACTGCTCACATGTTGCTATGCAGATTTCAAATGCGAAAGTTTGGTTTTCTTTCATGACTGGGATTCTTGAAGAGCGGGTAAAAACTGCGCACAGATTTATGAATCCTGCTGTTCACCCAGCCTAATTTTTGGCTCTGCTTCAACCTCTTTCTCTTCCTGTTTTCCCAAGAACGTCCCCCCTTTGGAAGCCAGCTTCGTTAATGCAAAGTTCAAAATTATCCAGAGACTCCCTCCCACCTTCCTAGCCAGCTCACATCTTTGCTAGGAGCCTTGCAGGTCTGTCCCTACCAAGCCTGGCTCCTTTCCAGGCCCCTCTGGTCAGAGCCGGTTCCTCCTCCTGCCACTTGATATCCTGTGTGCAACACAAGCTCAGGTCCCTCAGCTCTTTTAAGCTTGATTTCCTCTCTCTGAACTCCTTGCTGATTTTAGGTGACCCATAATGTTTCCCAGAAGGTCCAATTATGCGTCACTTGCTCTTAACATGTGAACCATCCTTCAGCACATCTGCAAAGTGAACTGTAGCTAGCACAGGTGAGACTGAGCCTGTAGCAACTCCCTTCCACGCCAAATAACGTGTATTTAGACTTTCAGAAAAACGTAAACCATTCTCATACCCCCACTTCCAAAGACACAGGACTGTATTTATTTGTGGGTTTTAATAAATAAATAACTAGTCCCACTTATTACTGGCTAATATTAATATTGCTACTGTTAAGTTAGATGTGGTAGCAATCTGATAAAAATTTTAAACTGGCAAAAGTATTGCTAAGAAAAGTAATCTCTGATCTCCCATCACTCGTTCCTGCCTCACAGCATCCCGCCCCGTGCGAGCACAGCAGCCTGCATATCTGCAAAACGGGCTTACCTGGGGAGGGAATCCATCTGAAGATTGTTTTTTTGTTGGGTAAATTTAAACCCAGATCAGCTTCTCACTCCGGTTCTCTGCACAACCACAAAGAAGGAGGCAATGCAGAAGCAGCAACGTGAGGCGAGATTGGGAGAAGGTGGGACTGTGTCTTTCAGCACCAATGCCACCTTATACTGACTTTCAGTGTCCACTGAACTGCAGCTTCAATTAGTTTACCTGACGTTGCCCCTAAGGAAAATGCAAATTGCATCTCTTTCAGAGACCCAGAAAATTAAAAAAAATAATGCCATTCTGTGGTGAAAACTGTTCTGAGAACAAAACTGTCACTTCAGGTAATTACATTTTCTTCAGTTCCTGTCAGATTTTACTCCCCAGTTTTTATGTGGAGCTCTTAGTGGTTTCAGAATTTTTAAAAAAGAAGCCTTTGTGACTTATAAACCGTCAGAACACAGTCAGTAGTTAAAAAAATTGTATACAGCATCTGAAACAGTTAATGCAGAATGATAAAGCTTATTTCACTCATCCAGGAAAAATACCAGCCCTTTCTTTACTCCAACATCAACATGTTTACCACTGGGCTGGAGGGAAGACAACACCCTAGGTATACTCATAAGAATAAAGTTATTTTGACCTGCAGGAGTTTTCATTGCTTTTACTCTCACAAATACAGTACAGATGTGGATATTAGGAGAAAGCATTTGAAAAGCCATAAAACTGCTACTCATTTTATCATCTACTTATAGGCTCTACATGATTACCCTGTCTTTAGCTACAGCAGCGCATTAGTCAGCTGTGCTCAGCACTGACACATTGCAGATGAACTGCTCTGTGTGCTGCTCCTGTGGTGCTCTAAAGCTGATAAAACTCAGCAGCTGTTATTTTCACTGGCTTATGCAGTGCGTAGTGGGTGTTCTGGTCACTTTATAAATATCACCTTTACACTTCCAAATGCTTATAAGCACATTTATTTCTAACAGAGTATCTCCACTTAGGTGCAATGTGTATTTAGTTGGTGTTATATAAAAAGGTCAGTTCTGAGGGCAAAACGTCTCCCCAGAATGACACGTACGAGAGTGAAAATATTTTTGTATTTGTATCCTAGGAACATACACCTAAGTCCGGTCAAGCGTTCGCCGCAGGAAGAGCCACACTGGTGGAAGAGGCTGCAGAGCCCAGCTGCTGCGCTTGGCCTTCGGCTGCAGAATCCCAAGCCCAGAGCTGAGCCAGCAGAACCAGCCACGTGGGTTGTCTCCACCACGCCAGTGCTAAGCCACCCACGCTAGTTCAGGTGTTCATCATTTTGTAAGTGAACTGGGCTGACTCTGTGCTTTCGGGACAAGGGACAATCCCAGCTGGCCCTCTGTGGGGACACTAACCTGTAGCTGGAGAATGGGAAGAGGCTGGAAAGGAGCAGTAGGGGAAATATGATAGAGGTCTACAGAATGCTGGCTGCCGTGGAGAAGGATTGACTACTCACTTGTCCCTTTTGGTACAAGATTGATGGGCTCTAAGGGAGCCAGGCTGAAAACAAATGTAAGGAAATGATTCTTCAAGCAGCAGGTAGGCATGGACTTTGTTGCCAAAAGACACTGTGACTGCATGGGTTTAAAGGGAGAGTGGACAAGCACTTGGAGAGGCATCCACTGTGGTTTACTAAACAAAAAGCCATCACAGGCACCAAAAAAATGCCTCTAGTTGAGAATGGTCAGAGGCTGTGGAGACACTTCACAGCTTTCTTGCCTGTTCTCATTCATCAACAGGCATCCCACTGTGGCCACTGTTTTCCTTTTCCCTGGGGGAGACCATGAACGTGGTCCCCCCATTGCCACAGTTCAGGCAGACGAGTTGCCTGTTTTGGGGACAGCTGCAAGGTGAGTACGCCCAAAATGCTGGGGATGAGTCTCAGTCAGCGACAACACTGGGGATATTCCCTGCTACTTCTGGAGTCAGAATATGGGCCTGGGGTACTCTGATCTAAACCAGTACAGCTGTCCTTAGGTTCAATATCCAGCCAAAGCAATGGACAATTAAATGGCAGGAATGACATGCCTGTGCTTGAAACTAAACTTCTGAAAGCCTCTGCCCATTATCCATGAGCATTTTACATGGGTCTCCAAAACTTTCTTGAGCATCTGTAATTGCTCAGTGCCTGGCTTATGCCTAAGCTCCATTAATATCCACTATCCAGGTATTTCTCTGCCTACATACCCATGGGGCTCATCCCCATGGGCAGTTGCACAACAGCAAAGCAACCCCCCCAGCACCTCCATGCTGGGCAGCAGTAGCTTCCACCCTCCTCTGTATAATGATGGTAGCTACCAGTAGAAAACTGGTAGCTTTTTGGGTGGTTTTACAGCAGAGCTGCTAGTGAGGAAGGACCAAGCAGCAGTTTAGCAGTGTGGGTGATGAGGAGCCAGCGCCCAAGCTCCACCTTGGCCCTCTTGTATGCAGCAGTGTTCATTCCCAAGGTTCCTGTGCTGCCTTGCTGATTAGTCTGGTAGTTAATATCCTCACCAGGAAAGGGAGGGACCAAGGTCTGGGTACATCTGGGTAAGGGGATTTTATCTCCTATTTCCCACAGCGCAGGGATAAGTGAAAAGTTTATTCCTGCTGCCCACCTCCCCATGCGGCAGCAGCAGCAGCAGAGCCCAGGTATATTTGCCCTTGACAAACAGCAATGTCCCACTTGCTTTGACCGTGTGAGGGCTCCAAGGAGCATACCCTCTGCAGCACTCCATGGCCCTTCCCCCTCCTCCTGCCACGTTGCTGTAAATACTTTGCCAGTCCAGTAACTAGTACAAGTAGAGAGCAAATAATTGCTTGTGGCAGTAAGCTAGGGTAGAGGGAGAGCAGCATATAGGCAAGCTTCAAATCCTTGTTTCCATTACACTGTATAGACTATACCCAATTTTTTGTCCCAGGCTAAAACTGCCCTGGGACATGGCCAGGAGCCCAGCACCTGCTTTTCCCAAATGTCAGGGCTACAAAATGATGTTTCCTTCTGCAGGCTCTTTCCCTAATGAGGCATTGAATCCTCTTCTAGCACAGCTTGAAGACAAGGGATACAACATTTCCCCAAAGAGCTTCTCAGCTCACAGCGAGGCCACACCTGTAAGAGATGAGAGTTGAAACCCTTCCTCCACTACGGTGGGTAAGAGCAGGGGTTGCCCTAAAAACTGCTTATTGTTGCCGTGAATTTTATAAACCCAGATCATTCAGTGGGTCTGGTGGGTTAGACTATACATCCGTTCTCTGCCCATACCAAGCACCAGAATTCTCCCAAGAGAAGTGCAGGGTGTGGGATGAAGGGACATGACGCAATTGCATTCTCCCCAGAGACAAGTTTCTTCCTAATTCTCATCAGTTCCTGGTTGGATTTTGCCTTGAAGCTGAAGGGCTTATATCTTTTCTAAGTGTTTATTCTATCTCCACAGCAGTCCAGAGTTCTCCTTAATAACATTCACATTAAAAAAAAAAAGAAAGAAAAAGAAAAGAAAAGAAAAGAAAAAGAAAAGAAAAGGAAAAGAAAACGAAAAAGAAAACGAAAAGAAAAGAAAAGAAAAGAAAAGAAAAGAAAAGAAAAGAAAAGAAAAGAAAAGAAAAGAAAAGAAAAGAAAAGAAAAGAAAAGAAAAGAAAAGAAAAGAAAAGAAAAAAAAGGAAAAGAAAGGAAAAGAAAGGAAAAGACAAGAAAAGACAAGACAAGAAAAGACAAGATAAGACAAGATAAGACAAGATAAGAAAAAAAGAAAAGAAAAAAGACAAGACAAGACAAGACAAGACAAGACAAGACAAGACAAAAGAAAAGACAAAAGAAAAGACAAAAGAAAAGACAAGAAAAGACAAGAAAAGACAAGAAAAGACAAGAAAAGACAAGAAAAGACAAGAAAAGANAAGGAAAGGAAAGGAAAGGAAAGGAAAGGAAAGGAAAGGAAAGGAAAGGAAAGGAAAGGAAAGGAAAGGAAAAGAAAAGAAAAAAAAAGAAAAGAAAAGAAAAGAAAAGAAAAGAAAAGAAAAGAAAAGAAAAGAAAAGAAAGGAAAGGAAAGGAAAGGAAAGGAAAGGAAAGGAAAGGAAAGGAAAGGAAAGGAAAGGAAAGGAAAGGAAAGGAAAGGAAAGGAAAGGAAGGAGAAAAGGATGTAATTAGGACAACCTAATCAAGTTCAAATTAGATCAACTCATTCTGGGAACACATGTATCATGTTTCCTGGACATGCAGTCTCTCCTGAGCCTGGGTGCTCCCTAAGGTCCTGCTCCAGCAGGGCCATCCCACCAGCACTGTAATGTGCAAACAGCAACAGCAGCAACCAGCAGCAGTGGAGACCCAACCATTCCTGGTAAACCCCACTATCACCAGCTGGGGACAAAGGCTTACGGACTCACAGCCACTCGAGCTTTTTAAAAATTATTATCAGGTTTGATTGGGCTTTGGAGCTAACTGCTACAGGATCTCAACCTCCCCTTCCCCCCTCACAGTCCAGACACTTGAGGGCAGGGAGAGCTTCCCAAATCTGCGCCACCGAACGCTCCAGCACTATGTCTGCAAGGCATCATCGTCCCCATACTTTTGGTGGCTGCCAACTCAAACAAGAAACAGTGAGCATAGCGTGGATGGGGGAAATGGGCTTTTTCTCGTCTCGCCGATGGAGACTGAGGAGAGCGTGGCACCGGCCCGGCAGCCCCTCCTCGCCTGGGAGGCACCGAGCCGGGATGGGAGACGGCTGCAGGTGCAGAAAAGCCATGGAGCTCGAGTCTCCCCGCAGATTTCCTATGTTCCTTCCAAAGTCACAATATTTTAATTGATATTTCTTGTGAGAATTCAACAGGTGCAACATAAATCCCACGGATTGTGCTGAATCCCACAAAACTTTGACTTTCATTTTGGAAGGAGGGGGCGGGAAGAGGAGTTTTCTTGCTCTTTGGGTTTTTAGCCTTGAGCTACATGAGACAGAAAAAATGCTGTCTTTGCTCAAAGTGCTGCCAGATTAAAATAAGCAGCTATTCATCTTATTTTTCTGAAAGGATGGTTAACTCATTGAGAAAAACTCATTGACTGTAACAATACATTCAGTTATAGCAGAAGTACAGTAGGGACAAACTTGGCTTTTCCTTGTACATCCTGGAGCGGGGGGCGAAAGCTCCTACACCCATTTCTGTCCCTTCAGACATACTCAGCAAAGTAGATGGGACAGCAGCAGTGTCAGGAAGAGAACCTCTGGATTTATGGATACACACTAGAAGCCTGTTAAAAACAGTTAACAGACCCATTCTGCTGTGGTTTTAGTTATGAGGTGAGAGGTACTAGTGGTAACAAAGGTAGATGTCACAGCGTATGATTTCTTTAGCATTAAGTCGTGATATATCCCCTCTTTGTTTACTCTCTACTTGACCAATGGCTCAATATCTTCAGGGCTCCACATGGTACATAAACAATGAGCAGGTAGGGAGGCAGATGTTGGAAATGAAGACGGACTTCCACTTCTCATTTTTGCAATTGTCCATGTATAATTTTCTCTAAGAAAATTCCTGATAAGGGTTTGTTAGAGGGTTTGGAGGTTTTTATGTTTTTGTATAAAAAAAGTTTTATAAAATGTTAATCCACCCCAAAACTTCAGACCACCTAAGGAGACCGTATTTCTAGCACTTAGAAAGTGAGCAAGCTGATAAACTGCAAACCTGTGTGTTCTTCTCCACACTGCTGTACCCACTTCTCTGCTCTTTTACCTCATTTGCAATTTGGTTTGAGTGCCTGGCACGGGTCCTGCACTGATGCCAGGCTAGTCTGATAGTCCCCTATAGGAAGGAACAGAGGTCTGTCTGCTGACAGATGTCTATCAACTGATGGATGAGGTTTACACCTTTAGGAAAAAAGCTTTTAAAATCAATACTAATGCTCAACACCACAACAACAGCAACAATAAAACTGCTGGTAGTAGTCATATAATGCTAACATTGATAATAATAACACAGAACTTTACTGAGAACATACTGAAGATCTTTAAATCCTATAATACTAATTTCACTTAGCACAGTGAGACATGTGATTTTTAACGCAGAAATAGCAAACTAGGTAGAAGGGACAATCCCTCCATTCTTTCCATTATATGTACAAAAGGGGAAGAAATAGTGCTTTTTTTTACCACAGAAAATCTGAGATTTTTTGCTGAGGATGAAAAGTTGAAAACTCAGAAATTTTTGTAAATTAAAATCTAAAGCAATCCAAAACAGAAAATATGAATCAACAGAAGAAAAACACTTATCTTACTCCTCCTTGGTGCCTTTTGTCTATACCTTGGCTTTGCAAATAAAAATTTGCATTAAAAAAACTCTGTAAAATATATTTTATATAATATTTTAAAAATACTATTCTTACTTTCTAAACATTTTTTCCTGATTTTTAAACAAAAAATGATGAAAATGGATGTTCCCCAGCAGACAGTGCATGTTCATGAATCCAGAATTTTTGGCAGAAAGACCACTTGGGGGAAATTCCTGCTTAATTCCAAGTCATCTTTGTGCTCCTCTAAAAGCCTGAGGAAGTCTAATACTTGACAGTTTCTCTCTAGCCCTGAGATGGGACTGATACACCTGATTTTGGAAGAGATGGTGACAGTAAAGCCCTGCTCTGAGGAGCAGGAGAAAGACCAGCACTTCTCCAGAGGAAATTGCTGTGAGATGTTCTGCCAAGTAACTGAGGCAATGTAGCGGGCTCCAAAGAGAGTGGGACCGGGCACGTCCCTCCTCATTTCCCCCTAACAAAGCAGATTTGTCTCCATTTATAAAGAACACAAAGCTGAGAGAATGCTACCTAAAGTTTAACTAGGGAGCAAATGGAAAGTTTAGATAAAAGTCTTTCAAGGAAAAATAATGAGCAGAATTACAGTAGAAACAGTTGCTATATGGATAAGGCAAAATATTTGACAAGGAAAACATCTCTGAGAAGAAAGCACAAGGGTAGAGCTATTATAGCCTCTGAGGCCTTTCCCCTCAGACTTCTTATTTTATAACATATTTCTAAAACACAACACCCACAACTGTTTTTCTTCATCTATCAAAGCATAAAATTGCCAGTCCTTTGACCTAACTTAAATGAAGGAAGTAGCAATGTTAGGTTTAATTAAAAACAGCAAATATTTGTACAGCTGTCCCTGGTTTCACAGCACAGAAATAGGTTTAGCATAAAATCTTACAGTTTTAAATCCTCTGGGAACCATATACAAAAACATATAGGATCCTTCTGGCTGACTTGCCAAAGCCAGAAATGCCTTTTTTTGGAGTTATTTCAGGTGGGGCTCATTCAGCCTTCCCGTTTCCAACCCACTGTTTTCATACTTGAGATTTTTTTTTCTTTTTCCCGTGCTCTAAGCACAGTACTGTCAGCTTGACAGGTTTGGATGCATTTTGGGGTGGTGAATAATAATAATAGTAATAAAACTGAGGATAGGCTGAGAAGTTTTGACTTAGCAGCAGCCATAGGTCTTTGGTGGAAACCATGACCCTGACGGCTGGACCCGGCTGGGCTTTTCCAGGGGTCTCTGCCTCTCAGTGTGGGTGTCACTGGGAGGCACCTGCCGCGGGATGCAGGAGCATCAACCAGATCCGTGCTGAACATCCCCAAAACTGGGAGGGGTTTGGAACGAAAGGTTTCGCTCCTGGCCCTTGCTCTCCTTTTAAATTACACATCAAAACACATTGTAAAATCCTTCAGCACTGAGCTTTGTAATGCAGCCTCTGGAGGGCTGACTCCAGGCGCACCCCACCCCCTCAAACAGGTCAGCCTTGGCAAGCCTGCTGCCAGCAGGGACCATGGGAGGATTTACACCACCTCGTGCAAAAGGCTTGGCAGCCCTGAGCTCTGCACCCACCCGCCCGTTCCTCCCAGGGATCCACAGGTTTTGACTTGCCAAAGCCAGCCTGGGGGTGCTGAAGAGGCAGGTGGGGCAGTGGCCACCCACCACGGGGCCAGAGATAAGAGGGAAGAGGGAGGGAAGGGGCCGAACTGGTTTAAAAAGCCGCACCCAGGTCTGAAGCAGGAAGGGAAGTGGGAAGGCTGATGGCTGGTCCAGCCGCTCTGCTTGTGTCCGTCAGGCACCAGGCAGGGGCTCTCCGCACCCTCCGGGCTGCTGCAGCCCCCCATCCTCCCCGCAGCCCCCCGCAGCCTTCCTACACCCAAACCTTCAGCGCCAGCAGGTCTGGCCCAGCTTGGCACAGCCCGGGAGAGGAGACGGAGGTGTCTGAGTCTGGTGGGGCTCAAGAGCTGGAGGAAGAGAGAAAAGCCCCAGGGAAAAGCTCTAAGGAAGGAGAAGACAGTGGACACCTATCTCCTCTCAGCCCAGGTGAGCCCAGGCCAGAGAGGCTGGCCTGGCCAGGGCTGGCAAGGCGTGAGACGCTTTGAGAGATGGCTCTGCACAGCAAGATGTCCCGACTAGTAGAAGCGACTTCCCTGCTTGTACAAGTAGAACAGACTCTTCTGCTCCCTCTCCTACAGCAGCATCCTCTTCCTCCCTACCCAAAAGTAAGTAAGAGAGAGACAGAAGTACACTTATCTCGGGCTTTTGGGAGAAGGGCAGTGGACTGCACCCATAATTGCACACTCTGGGTCTTGCCACGTGGACTGGAAGAGTTTCATTTACATTGATTTTCACTTAAGCAATTTAAGCCTACAGCCTGCAAAACAGAAAGCTACTGACAGTTCAGTGTAGTTGCATCACAGGGATTCAGGGGATAAAAACACTTTTTGGCAGAATGAAGGCTTACTGACACACTGGGTAGCCTGGAAAGATTATTTAGAGCTTTTTCAGAAGCCAGCTTTATATGTCTAAATTTCTACAAATGCATATAAAGTCTTAAACTAGAAAGCTATTCTCCAGTTCTAAAAGAGCCAAAAAACAACAGAAGATGCAGAGATGACCAGTAACCTGCAAATGAAACATCACTGACCTGCAGAGCCCGCGGCTGTTCCAGATTGACACGCTATGTATCCAGCGTATAAGACCCAATGAACATAAACCTGAAAAAATCCTCACTTTTCCAATAAATACAATGGTTATGTATATTATCCCAAGACGAATTCTAAGAAAAAGCCTAGGTATGGGCTTGCAATTCATGGGTTTAGTTGTTGGAGTCCAATATGTCTCCTATGTCTTGTTCCAAGTCAGTTTACTTTGGCATTGCCCAAAAGGTGATGGCCTTATGATGAGTCTTGGGTATACCATGTAGAACAAGATGGCAGTTCTTATCCAATTTTTAGTACCAAAGGTGCATGCCACAGAAACCCCATTAGTAATAGACATCAATTGTTGGACCAGCTGAGCTAAAACTAGAATCTGCTCTTTTACTTTTATGCCAACCTTCCCAGCACAGACCAGCACAATGTGGGAAGCTGGGGGATACTGAAGCAGCAAAGATGTAACCACTTAAAGTCTCATCTGGTGGATAAATATTTGTGAACAAAATTTTGCTATGACTTCTGGTTTCTCAGTATCTTGGTGATGAACTTGAGATATTGCAAGGGATATTGTTTTCACGTGTTCTAGATCAATGTACTGAGACCAGCTGGCTTTGTGATTGTTCATAATTTTTTAAAAATCAAATCCAAGCTGAGATACAACTCACTCATAAACTCAGTCACCAAGAATCAGAAACAACCTTTGAACATTTGGGTCCAAGTATTGTCAGGCTCCAGGAAAATCCATCTAAGAGTCCACTAGGAATAAATGCAACTAGAGATGGAAGGGGTGATATTGGAAGCTATTCATGATGTAAAAAGAGTGTGTAAAAATCAAATGAAATTGTTAAACATTATTCTTCAAAAATGAGAGTACAGTGACAGGTTGGAGTTCTGCAATACCAATTTTCCAGTAAGACTTCTTCATTGCTCGTAATTTAAAATAAACAAGGCTAATGACATTTGTTTTTTGTACAAACAAATGCTATCTTGATGAAATACAGCCACCTCAATGAAGGTTTTATTTTTTTCCTCTTCTTTCCCAGAACGACTTTAATATCTACTTGTATGAAAGCATGTGTTTAGATACCACTGGGAATACAGTTTACTTTGGATTCTGATTTTCCTATTCTACTTGAAGCTGTTAGGTCCTTTTTTCACTGAAAACCCATTAGCATGACCTGTTGAGCTCTGGGACTTTCCCCCCTTCCCTTCTACAATGAGGTTACATAAATTGTGCACTAGGTTTCCTCAGACCCTGTGTCACGGACAACCGACCCCTTTAATTGCGAGTAGTTTCACTGCTGCAGATTTGATTTCGAAGTAAATTGGATTCCAGGGGATCCATTTGTACTATAAACTGTTCATAAATTCAGATGAACAAGCCCGTAAAAACAAAGCCAATGAGTTGGCCAAAGTCCCTTCAGAATGGCAGCCCTTGGTAGCATGTCCTTCCACTCACTGTTTTTGAAGGAAAGCTCTGAGTTGATGTCTCAGAGACTCTCACTCATGATAGTAGTCAGTATTTGATACTTCTCATTTATTACTACAGTTATGTCTCTTT
The DNA here is from genome assembly GCA_013401315.1 of Balaeniceps rex. Taxonomy (NCBI): domain Eukaryota; kingdom Metazoa; phylum Chordata; class Aves; order Pelecaniformes; family Balaenicipitidae; genus Balaeniceps; species Balaeniceps rex. The sequence goes on from VYZW01022470.1 coordinate 24,596, forward strand.
CAGTTCCTTCTTGACAATCCTGACTTTCCTGTTTTCCATTTGGTTTCGGGTTGTTCCTTATTTTCATTTTATTGGTTTATGGTACGAGTATTGGTTTTTCAGCTAGATTGGGTCAAAAGAATCACCCTACAAAATGGTCCTGAAACAGATAGACATAGCCTTGAAGAAAAAATAGATTCAAGGAATGGGAAGGACAACACTGAAATAGCTCATCCCCTGCAGGTACTGGGAACAACACTTTCTGCTGCGCCCCAGTGCCCGTTAGACAGTGCTAGTCCTCAGCAATTAAAAGGTGGGTGTTAATTTCTGATGAAAGGTGACACCCTCGCAAAACTTTGGAGCAAATCCTTTGCTAGCGACAGCAAGGGCATTGTTACTGATTTTGCCTGCAGTACAACTGCAAAGAGACTGCTTAGCCATGGGTCTGCGTGAAGATGGAGAAGGGCGAGGGGCCTCTTTCCCCCGTCCTGGGACCCAGGCGACCGCATCGCCCTGCTGCCTAACCAGCTGTTTACTGGCATTGCACCCACAAGCAACCTCCTTGCACCTTCTGCCTCCACAAAGACGCCCTGTAATAATGTCCGCATTTTCTCTCTCCCATAATTACACACTGCCAAGGCGAACAGAACAGCCTTTTTTTTTTTTAACAGAGTTTCTGTATTTTAAGCAGCAATGTGAGTGCATTTGAAAAGGAAAAATACAAGGTATAAAAAGCTTCCCGAAATAGCAGCGTGCGGCTTGCCCTGGCTGTGCTCAGGTGCAGCTATGCATTACTCCAGCTTTTTGATAACATCCTGTCTCCTGCGCTGAAGTTACCGAGGGGTCACGAGGACAGTACTAAATCAGAAATGTGTAGCGGATTGAACTGGGCCAATCTCGACAGCAGCCAGCGGGGATTGGAATATAAATCACGCTAAGAAGTTAAAATAGCCATCCCATTTACAAAACAGTCATGGTATTTTCTTTAAGGGGGGAAAGAAAATAGTGTCCTTAAAAGGTGCCAGATTGGCAGGGCGGGATAATAAAAAAACTTCTGACTGTGCAAGTTTCTCCTGCCCCTGTGCTACGGTGCCGCTGCTCTGCCCAGTGCGGAGGAAGAAGGCCGGGGCGGCAGGCTCTGCGCTTCTAGCCAAAAGGAGCAGCATCAGCAGACCTGCACATCCACCTGTAGTCCCCTTTCCCTGCATGTCCTGTCGAGGTGAAACAGTGCAGTTGCTGTGAACAGAGAGCTTTGGTTGGAACTCAGGGAAAAAAAGAGAGTTTATGACCTTTGGAAGAGGGGGCAGGCAACTCAGGAGGACTACAAAGATGTTGTGAGGTTATACAGGGAGAAAATTAGAAGGGCCGAAGCCCAGCTAGAACTTAATCTGACTACTGCCTTAAAAGACAGTAAAAAATGTTTCTATAAATGTATTAGCAATGAAAGGAGGGCTAAGGAGAATTTTCATCCTTTATTGGATGCTGGGGAAAACACAGTGACAAAGGATGAGGAAAAGGCTGGGGTACTTAATGACTTCTTTGCCTCAGTCTTTAATAGTCAGACCAGTCGCTCTCCAGGTACCCAGCCCCCTGAGCTGGAAGACAGGGACAGGGAGCAGAATGAAGCCCCCATAATCCAAGGGGAAATGGTTAGCGACCTGCTACACCACTTAGACACACATAGGTCTATGGGGCCAGATGGGATCCACCCAAGGGTACTGAGGGAGCTGGTGGAGGTGCTCACCAAGCCACTTTCAATCATTTATCAACAGTCCTGGATACCTGCGGAGGTCCGAGTTGACTGGAGGTTAGCAAATGTGACACCCATCTACAAGAAGGGCTGCAAGGAGGATCCGGAGAACTACAGGCCTGTCAGTCTGACCTCGGTGCTGGGGAAGGTTATGGAGCAGATCATCTTGAGTGCCATCACGCAGCACATACGGGACAACCAGGTGATCAGGGCAAGTCAGCATGGGTTTATGAAAGGCAGGTCCTGCTGGACTAACCTGATCTCCTTCTATGACAAGGTGACTGGCTTAGCGAATGAGGGGAAGGCTGTGGATGTTGTCTACCTAGACTCTAGTAAAGCCTTTGACACCGTTTCCCACAGCATTCTGCTGGAGAAACTGGCTGCTCATGGCTTGGACGGGCGTACCCTTTGCTGGGTAAAAAACTGGCTGGGTGGCCAAGCCCAAAGAGTTGTGGTGAATGGAGTTAAATCCAGTTGGCATCCGGTCACAAGTGGTGTTCCCCAGGGCTCAGTTTTGGGGCCAGTTCTGTTTAATATCCTTATCACTGATTTCAAGGAGGGGACCGAGTGCACCCTCAGTAAGTTTGCAGGTGACACCAAGTTGGGTGGGAGTGTTGATCTGCTTGAGGGTAGGAAGGCTCTACAGAGGGATCTGGAGAGGCTGGATCAATGGGCCGAGGCCAATTGTATGAGGTTCAACAAGGCAAAGTGCCGGGTCCTGCACTTGGGTCACAACAACCTCATGCAACACTACAGGCTTGGGGAAGAGTGGCTGGAAAGCTGCCTGGCAGAAAAGGACCTGGGGGTGTTGGTTGACAGCCGGCTGAATACGAGCCAGCAGTGTGCCCAGGTGGCCAAGAAGGCCAATAGCATCCTGGCTTGTATCAGAAATAGTGTGGCCAGCAGGACTAGGGAAGTGGTTGTCCCCCTGTACTCAGCACTGGTGAGGCCACACCTTGAATACTGTGTTCAGTTTTGGGCCCCTCAGTACAAGAAGGACATTGAGTTGCTGGAGCGTGTCCAGAGAAGGACAACGAAGCTGGTGAAGGGTCTAGAGCACAAGTCTTATGAGGAGCGGCTGAGGGACCTGGGGTTGTTTAGTCTGGAGAAGAGGAGGCTGAGGGGAGACCTTATTGCTCTCTACAACTACCTGAGAGGAGGTTGCAGAGGGGTGGGTGTTGGTCTCTTCTCCCAAATGACAAGTGATAGGACAAGAGGCAATGGCCTCAAGTTGCACCAGGGGAGGTTTAGATTGGATATTAGGAAAAATTTCTTCACGGAAAGGGTTGTCAAGTATTGGAACAGGCTGCCCAGGGAAGTGGTGGAGTCCCCATCCCTGGAGGTATTTAAAAGATGTGTAAATGTGGTGCTTTGGGACATGGTTTAGTGGTGGACCTGGCAGTGTTATGTTAACAGTTGGACTTGATGATCTTAAAGGTCTTTTCTGACCTAAACAATTCTATGATTCTATTCTAAATCAGCCCAGTGGCACTTAATTTGTACTGAGAGCGAGTCATGTCACTGGGACTCAAGTGATGGCTTGAAGGCAGCCCTGCCAGGCTTCCCACAGGCAGGCAGGGGGAATGGTGCATTGCCTCTGCTAAGCCTGCCCGCAGTGGTGCCAGCCACAGGCTTTGTTTTCCTACTATATTGAGACCCATCCCTGGGGAGCAAAACAGAAACCACAAGTTCATTGCAGGCCAAACAACAGCACAGCATCAGCCATCGCTGACTTTGGCCACAGGTGAAAACAAAGACCTGGAGATATCCTGCTCCTCAGGAGAAGAGCAGCAAGGGCTGGTGCAGCCAGGCATCTCTGCTGGCTGCTCAGCACAGCATAAGCCCAGGGCTCTTCACCCAGGGGATTTGCACATTTTGGGGGAGGAATATGGAATCGGTGGCTGTTGCTAGATGACATTTCTAATGGCAGTTAATAAGCTTGTTTTCTGGTTGCTGATTTCCTGACACAAATCAGAGATCGGTTCTCAGTACCAAAGTGACTCGTTCTTTCTTATGCGAGAGATCTGAAGACTGATTCATAAATAATGGCTTGTGGGTGACGGAAACGAGATAAATTGCTTTTATTAGAATTCGCATAAAACAGCAGCAGAGTCCCTGCTTGCCGTGATGGATTGAACAAATGTGCCAGCATGCACGTTTTTCATTTTGCAGCCACTGATATTATGAAGTTGTTCCTGGACCTAATAGCTTTGAATGTTCATTTTTAAAAGTAATTATATGAAGAATGATCCTGGAAAAAATTGTCTTACCCTCCATAAAGTTATTTGCAAGCTGTAGGCATCAATACTCATTTGTGTGGGTATTTTTTTAAATACTGACAAACGGACAATTTGAAGTTCTTCAAGTGAGGAATTGCCTCCAAGATCTTTCTAGAAGCTCAGAGGAAATATGCTTAGGCAGTTCCATTTTATTAATATGATAGTGCTGCACTCCACATCTGCAGCTGCTGTGTTAGAAAGAGACTTTGCAGCAGCAAACCGCAGAATGAACTACACTAGGGGCTTGGGGGATTTTTTTTTCCATAGGAATAGTAACCTCACAAGAAATTATTAACAACTCCACCATTCTCGGTGGTATATGTCTTAGGAGATATCTTCCAAATGCAACTGTTTTAGAAAACAACAGGTGAGAGATGGATATAGACTTGAGGTGGGGCTTATCTGCCTCACGGAGGTTTTCCAAAGACTGAGCTGCTCAAGCCGTGTTCCCTTTGGGGTCATCTGAGAGAAGAAGGCACTCCAGATTCAGTTCATCCTATAACAGCCATCTAAGATGGGTCAGATAAACCGTTCCTATTGCTCCCCACTGACCACACGCAGAGCCTCTGGGAAAAAGCTCTGGCTTAGACTTTCATGCACCCAAGGAATGCCACAGGAATCGCTTTCTAAAATGACCATTTTATGCCTCCAGAAGTTGAGCTACCCTGAGTATTTACACTGGAAAAATATAAAATAGGTCAGTGGGGGTGGAGGCGCTGAGTTACCAGGAATGGACATTAGGAGCTCTGGCATTCCAGCCCTGACTCCCAGATTTTGGCCTGCCAGTCATGGAGAGCATCCAGCACCTGGACCAGGGCACCACCACTGCCACTCTGCCTTCAGTGGAAATTTTGTCTACCAGGGAGCATGGAGATTAAGAAAAAATGTTGAGGGTTGGCAGTGGGCCGGGGTCTAAAATTTGAGTGTGCTGAAGAAAAAGGCAGCTGTCTGTAAGAGGCAGCTGTAGGAATCTGTTTGATGGGTCAGGTTGGCATCTCTGAGTAAAATAAAGGATGGAAGAAAGCAGTTTGTTTCTTCTCTAAGGAAGCCTTTATAAAAGTGGCCTCTTCATAAATGCAAAGCAACTCGGTGGATAGTATCAATTTTATGTTAAGGTTCAAAAATAAAAGCTGGGCCATCAGAAACATCCTGAAACTTCAGCCTACCACTGAGTGACAACTGCATGAAACAGACCCAGCGCAGTGGAAAATTTTAAGCCATAAATTAGAGTGCCTTGAAACCAGTAGGCCATGCTGTTCTTATTCTGGGGGAGGTTCTTTATTAACTCATCTGTCTAAACATATGGATCTTGACAAATGAAAGCTGCAGGGAGGATCTGCTCCTGTCCTGTAAGTGAAAACACTTAAAAATCAAATAATTGCAAATATTCCTGTTACCTTCTCTTAAATGGCAAAGTACCACAGGAGCTGTTGCTCTCTATCAGTTCAGCTCACAAGGGCCCTATTTCCTGAAGTTAAAGTGGAAAGAATTTTTAGTCTGAAACTTTTTCTTTTCCTTCAGTTAGTTACTGCCCACTTTTACTGAAAGGAGAGAGATAACTCAAGTTTTTATTCTCTGTCATGTATCCTAAAGCTCCCATGTGCTGGACACCTGCAAAAGCTAGCAAAGCTAGCTTGTTTACTTAGTGCAATTTATTTGACCTTTTAATATATTTGAGTAAGGATTTTATACCTCAGGCAACTTTACAGAACAGATTTGAAAGGTGACCTTCAAAGGAAACATCAAAATCTTTCTGAAAAAGGAAACTTTGGAAAGATATGTGAAAAAGGCTGCTTTTCAGCTAACCTCCTGACTCAGGTCTCGCTGGCTTTTCGGCACAGGAGTGTACCAGAGCAATGAGTTCACCTTGCCCACAGCAGACCCTCAACTGCTGTTGTACAATACCTAAGAGCCCAAGAGTGGTGTTGGATGGCTAGTTTTGGTATTTCCATAATGAATGCCTTCTATTTGCTGGCTGGGGCAGTCATTCAGCACTGGTTTTGATGTTGACCCGCATTTTAATCCTTCAACTGCAAATCCTTTTTTCTGTTACCATTATGAAGCTGAGACTGTCTAGGTGAAATGGAGTTTTTAAAACTGGTTTCTTTGTTGTTTTTAACAACAACGGTAAAACCCACAATAAGTCTGAACCTTCATGCTTTTAAGAATAACATTAAAACTCAGCTTCCTCTCAGCTAAAAGCACAGGCAGCTACTAACTAAAAGAGTAAATACATCAAGTGAAGGAGGTAAGAGGTGCCAAAATCTGGTGTGTACCCCATGCTACAGGAGAAGGTTCCCCCATGCTCTACAGCTTGTCCTGGACCATTCATTGCACATGAGACCACAGGAAGGCATAGGCTGTGACTGAGACCACATTTGCACATAAATTTTAGGATGACAGAGGCTGATACTGTTGCCAGAAGGAGATGTCTTGTCCTCTTCACCTCCAAATGATCATTCCCAGTGCTGAGATGCTCCTCACTCTGTGCTGATACAGCTGTTTCCTAGAGGAAACCAGGCTGAGGAGGCATTGCAAGTTAAAGCTCTGCTTCTACCATCCGCTCCTACCCCTCTTTTAGGGGGTAGAGGGAAAGTTTTCTTTTAGTAGTTGATGTAAATGTGCATAGTAGAGGTGCACCCCCTTACAGCACTCACAAACCTATGCGGTCCCAGCTCAATGGCAGGCAGTAGGTTGCCCCTGCCATAGGCGAGGTCCTACAGCCGGCAGCGCTACAGGTTCTTAGGGGAAAACTGGCTCCACTTAGCTTTTTTCTAAACACAGCAGGCAGGAGTTTCCATGAGCTGCAACATACGATGTTGGTTTGACTGGATTAAGGAATGCATTTGCCCCATGCAGAGCATTTCCCTAGCACGGGCGGGTGTTAGAGCAGCAATTCTCATGCTACAGGCCATGCCACATCTGAGGGACTGGGAAGTCTTCATAATTTGTTACGGTGTGCAACCGGCAGAGCTGTCGAGGTCACCTGCCTCACTGGTGATCCCAGTCACTCACAGATGAGGGACACTGCATGGAAGTGATGCTTCACCAAGGTTTGCTGTCACAAAGTCCCCTTGGGAGCCATTGGGAGCTCTCCAGAGACATCTGGGTATAACATTTCCCTGAGGTCCTACCCTTGCCTGTCAGGGTAGGGGGAGTTGAATTGCTTGAGGACAGCTAACAAAAGGTCTGTCTGGTAGAAACAGAATTTAAAAAAAAATAATTGCTGATGCCTGGGGACGAAAGTGAATAGGTGAAACTGCTACCCAAGGCTTCCTGCCAAGACAGTTTGCAGCAGTATTTAATGTTTACACTACATGCATCTCAAAACTGAAGATGTTTCACACTAAATCAGAGAAGAACATTCATGATTAGGAAGTTTCCGCTTAGAAAATCATGCCTAGAAAACTTGGGGAGCATTATTTTTCACTCACTTCTTTTTGCTTTTGCTTTTAGGATAGCATTGAGTTCAGAAATAGCTGTAGTCGTATGGCTTTACAAAGAGAGGGACAACTATTTGAGAGAGAGGTGCATGAAGCCCATCAGTGTTTGAAGACCATCACTGAGAAACTCATTTGTTCATTGGCGGTTTTCCCCCCAGATTCTTATATCCTGGTCCGATCTGCTCTGAGACAGATCTGCAAAATCTCCTGGCAATGTGAAACAGCAGGCTGCTTGGCCAAGGAACGAGCAAGGCCTATGAGTTGTAATGGTCCTATAAAAATAACAGATAACGTGAAAGGTGAATCCTGGAGATTTTACTGTAGCAAGAGTTCCTGCTGACTTTACATCAGTGAAAGCTTCCCAATGGAGATGGTATTCCTGCAAAGTACTGAATAGCCTTCTCATATCAAACTCATACCAAAGTCATGTTAATAGGAGCTGGGAACATCTCCAGAAGTTGCTCTGGAGGAACAGGAATTAATTCTTTAATGATAAGGTCTCAAATGGATACAGAAAGATGGATGCTGAGAAGACAACCATCAGAAATCTCTCTATTTTCATCACAGCTCAGGAAAATGTGTTTTCAGGTAATTCTTTATGGAGTGGACACTTGAGAGAGACACAGAAAATACAGTGCTTAAGTATGGACTCTTTCATGAGAAGGTATACGGCCTGATTACACTGCAAATAAAGACAGCCTGCTAAATCTTTACTGCATTTTACCATAATAAATCTACAAACCAATGGAAAGGTGAAAGTGCAGTATCTTCTGTTGAGAAAAGAAAAAAAAAAAGAAGAAAAATACATGGGACCAGTGGGATCAATCACTTTAAAGCAATAAAAGGTCTTGGTAGATGATCCGGTGGAGGTGAATGGAAAGCAAAGCAAAAGAGGCATTAACACGGTGAAGCAAAGGTATTTATAAACTAAGGTGAAACATTTGTGAAGATTGCTTTGCAGAGCTTTCTCAGCCCCTGTGACTGTGCAGCAGAGAGCATAAAACTCCGCTTTCCTACTGCCAAATCAGGAGGGTTTATGAAGTCACTTACTTCTGTCAAACAGCTGCAGCTGTAATGCTGAGAAGAGGCATCCCCCCCCGTCTTTTTGCAATAAGATTTAATGTCTGTGTGATTGCTGAGCAGGAATAACGGCTTGTAAAACTTTTTTTTTTCCAAAGGGATAAATTAAGCTCCTTTTAACTGTGATTTGGGTAGTAGGTGAGGGAATTTTGTAGACTATGAGATAGAAAAGTATCTCTTTCCATTGGCTGGAGGAGTGATTTTCCACATGTGATTTTTTTTCTTTTTTTTTTTTTTAATGTGTGATTGTGAACATCATCAGCTGAATACTTTCCGAGTGTGGTTCCATACTCTGATTGATTTGCCATATTTTATGTTCACACTTTAAATGTTACATTGGTGTCATTCTCACAGCTATAATTAAGGCTACCTCAAAACACTTATTCATTGGTTCTTAGTGTGAATGCAGACAACTGCCCTGGGTTGAAATTTTGCATGGGATGTCTCAGCTTAGAATTAATTTAGCAATGGGAAGAAAAAACATGGATATCTCATTTTTTTTTTTTCTTTTAAGTGTGACTCCCTCCCTCAAGGGAAGAGGGAAAAGGGCTCCGCTGGGAGCAGAACACAGTGGTGTTTGCCAAAATGTTGTGATCTCCAGGGCAACGCTGAGCATAACGGCAGGCAGCAAACAAACAGAGGGGATGCACACAAAGGTGTTATACACATCCCTACACAGGTATTAGTGAGTGTGTATCTACTGCCATTGGCACCACCCTTCATAGTGAACGGACAGAGGCCTGAAGAAGTAGTCCTGTGAAATGAGTCTTTTGGCTATTTTTCTAATGTTATCCCCTTGGAGGAGAGATACGTGGGCAGCAGACAGGCCAGGGGAGGAAACCTGGGTGAAGGCAGCTGCAGCTGCAGCCCTGAGGTCCCCCCGCTTTGCAGAATGCAAACTGGTGCCATCACCCCCCCTCTTTGATGTGACAGCCACCTGCCGGAGCCCAGACCCCTCTCGCCCTGGCTGCAAGGGAGTGTTTCTTTATTTCCCACCATTTAGGCAGGCCACTCCCTGGCTTTCTACAGTTGTTTCTATTAGTTCACTCAGTCTGCTCTCACACACAAGCACCCTATTACAGGGTCCGTGTTCCAGTTCTTTCAGCAGGGCATTAGCCCCGAGCACAAATGGTTTTATCTCCAGTTTCATTAAAAAGTCATTTAAAAGAAAAGATTCCCCGAGGACTCTCTATACCCCTCACTTGTATCCAGCTCAGTGCACTGAAATCCTGGTCTGAAGATCAATAGCAAGATCCTGTTGACCTCACCAGGGCCAGAATGTGAGCTATGCTCTCCAGGTCAAAGCTCACATCATCAGCGTTGCTAACAGGGTTGGCATTGGGAAGGCTCTGAAAAAAAAAAAAGGCTGATTTCAACTCTCTTTGCCCAGTCACATGCATGTGCGCACAAAATTAATGACCAAGTGCAGAGGAACGAAAGCATTTGGCAGGTGATTTTTCTCTTCAAGTTTCTAAGAAACTAGCAAGTGCTACAGATTAAAAGCACATTATATCTAAAAAAATACACCGGCCACAGTTCCACCAAATTGGACAGGTTCCCTTCTGGATAGCTCTAGGCCTGCAGAGATCCCTAGCAGGTAAGAAACACAAGACACGGAGACTTAGGGGAAACTTTTAGGCCTTCTGAATATGACTTTTCATGTTTTTTTACAAGAATTAGTGTTTATTGAAAATTTCCAGAACTCTTTCTTTCCCAAACATTCCCACTTAAAATGAATATTTTGATTCAAGGTCATTTAAAAAGAAAACATTGTTAAATTCTTTGAAATTCTGGCTAGAAATTTAAGAATCCCTTGGGAAACTTCATCTTGCATTGGACTACACAGCACAGGTTTTCAATTCTTCTCCTTGTCCTCGAGATGACGATGCAACGGAATGGGAGGGCAATGGGTTCTCAGGCCCTGAGTCTGCAAACACTTTGGGTATGGTTTCACAGCTCAAAGTGCTCACATTACTGTGGTTTAATAAGTTACCACCCATCAGCTGAGCTGTGGCAACTGCCTGTGCACATACAATTAGCTCACCCTAATTGCAAAATGTCCCACTCACCCCCTTTCAGGAGATCAGTGCAGCTGCACATTTATATCAAGTTACCCCTTGGCATGTTTGAGGCTCAAGGCCCCTTCATCATACCTTAATCGAGATGAAGCGTGGTAGAAGATGTGAGCATCCGACATGCCCCTGGGGTGGGGATTCACAGCTCGCTCGGCCTCGTGGCCTTGGCAGGCTGGCAGACCCCCGGCGTGGCGAGTAGCCCTCGAGCCGGGGTGTGAGCTGCTCTCTGCAGTGTTGTGTTTGCTATGCAGAAGATGAAAATCAGACCATCAGAGACAATAGCCAGAAATGTGCCTTCCTGCCTCCAACACGGGAAGCAAGGATGGTACAAGGGAACCTGCTGCCCAGAAGTAGCTGCCCTCGCTCAATGGTGGCTACGTCACCAGCTTGTGCGTCACACACACTGCTGCCAAACCTAAAAAAGCTCACTTTTTTTATGCTAAGATGCTCCACTTTGGGTTCAGCTGGAGAACGAACACTGTTTGCACCTCTGTGATTTCATATACCCACCCCAACATCCTGCTCCGGAGCATCTGTGTTTCGGAGCTCTCCGTACGTGTCTTTCTTTGCTGTTGTGCTTTCCAAATAACACCACCCAATTTAGCACAACTGCTGTGAATATGATCCACAAAATCAGCCTGTTCGTCTGGGTTATGTATTTACATCTCCTGCTACCAGGCATTTGATGAAACAGCTTCCTCCTCCTTACCAGTCCTTTTGGGCTTTGATGACTCAAATCCTTACTCACGTGAACAGCCCTTGCTTGAACATGGACTCTGTTGTTTCAACTGCGTCTTCCTGCAGTAGCGTCTGCAGGATCAGGACGTTTCCCACCAGCATGCCAGGTTTCAAGCACAAGACACACTGGCTACAGCAGGAAATCAGTGAATAAGAAGCCGAACCGGCAAAGAAACCCTGAGCGTGAATGTATCAACGATTCTATCGGATAAAAGTATTTCCGATTATACTCAGCACATGAGGCTCAGGTTAACAAATGGGGCAAAGTAGTCCAGGAAAATAGAAAAATTTTATTCTGTCTATAGTAACAGAATAAAAATGTACACACACACCCTTTTTATTGCATGTGTAGAACTACTTGAATTTTATTTCCAAAATCTAAATATCGATAAAATTTCAAGACTGAAAAAATAAATTAGAAAAAAAAGTTAATGATTTTTCAGTAATTTTTTTTTTCCTAAATAAATTACATGCTAACTGCCCTGCATTTTATTTTAGCTGCTTGAAATAATTTGAGATTTAAATCAGAAAAGAAGTCTGGAACATTTTTTTCCAGAAGGTGTTATTTTTTGCTTTGACCAGTCCTATCATCTAGGTAACCTTTTTATATCCCTGTAATAAATTTCATCTGTCATTCACCTTTGAGCAGTGCACCTGCGCTCATGAATCCCTATTCTGGGACTGTTTTAGCCTTCCAAATTCCTGACCAGCTTCAGACAAGCACAGCTGCTTGTTTGTCAAACATTAAAGCGTGTTTCCTTCACAGCCAACTCCAAATACTTGGTCCTAAATTGATGTCAGGCTAAACGTGCATTATCTGACGGACCACCGCAGTTAGAAATTGAGTATTTTTAATAATTTTAAGCTGAATATCCCATTGCTTAGAAAGGACTGTCACTTTCAACCTATCCAGACAATTCAGAGGGTGCTAAATTTTGTGTTTAGTTATGTGCAAATTTGCATGTGCTACAAATACGTCATGCAAAGCATTCAGAGCTGCTCTAGGAAAACTTATTTTACAATTGCACCCCACCACAGTATGTTCTGGTTTCCCTCTTAGGTTTGTTTGTGGCCATTACAGAAGGACAGCGTGCAAAGAGTGCTGTTATGGCAGTGGCATCAAGCAAGCAATGGAAAGAAGAGTTGTCAGAGTTATGTTTTCCTGCCAGTCCTTCGATTCGCTCCCTTTTGCACAGGCATAATGTGAAAGTCTTTAATTCCATGATTACAAAGTCTTTATCTGAAGGCTCCTGCTCCACTGTGCGCACAGAATGGACAGCGTTGACCGAATGAGCAGCTACGTGGTATTTAGTTCAGCATGTGGCTTCGCCTTTGCTGCCCGCCGCTCTGCATCAGGGAGGCGGTGGGAGGTATTGCTGTTTTGCAGAGGAGGAGTTGCGGCACGCAGAGTTGACAGCTGAGAGCTGCCACCCATTTAGTGGGCCCAGCGGGAGAGCACCCCAACTGCCAAAGCGCTTGGTGCCTCCCGTGGTCCTTGCTGAGCCCCCGGCCCTGCTGCGTCCCTTGGACTGATCCCTCCTGCGGGCAAGGCAAGGCTGGGCCTGGGCTCAGCCACCAGATGGGAACAGACAACCCAGGAAGGGTCTCAGAAGCTGCATGTGCACCAGCCTGGACTGAAACAAGATTTCTCGGGCTTTTACCAACTTTTCACTTTGCAGCCCAGCTCACAGCAGTGTAATTCGAGTGCACGTAACTTAAATACTTGTGCACAACCTTGTTTCCCCCAGAAGAAAACCAGCAGGAACTTGCAATGGAGCCCAAGCCAGACCAGGAGTCTGGCTGGTGTCCTCCGCGCCGGGCTGTGGAGCCGGGCGCAGCGTGGGGCTGCGTCCCCCGGCGTGGCGGACAAGGGGCGTGAATATCGGTATATATTAGGCTGACTCAGCCAGGCCCTGCTCTGGAGGGGCTTCGCTGCGCCTCCCGCCAGGAGCAGCGCAGCCCCTCCTCGCCTTTAAGCCATTTCGTGCCCCAGCACCGCCCCAGGCGAACCGCGGAGGCTGCGCGGAGGCTGCGCGGGGCTGCGCGGGGGCGCCGTTCCTGCGGCCGCCCAGCGGGTGGCGCTGTCGAGTCGCCGAAGGGGCGCGGGGCGAGGGGCGGCAGGAGGCGGCTGCGCAGGGCTGCGCNAGAGTGATGCGGGTTTGGGGGCTGAGAAGGGCTTGGTGCCTGGTGGGGAGGCGGGATTCGGCCGCAGGGGGGTGGATAAGGTGGGGGAAGGAGGGAGAAAAGAAAAAGAGAAAGAAAAAGAGAAAAAGAGAAAGAAGAAAAGAAAAGAAAGAAAGGAAGGAAGGAAGGAAGAAAGAAAGGAAGAAAGAAAGAAAACTTCTCTGTGCTTTTTTCCCCCCAACCTTTTCAGAAGATCAAAATAATGAAGTCAACTATTGCTCTTTTTTATTGCTATTAAATTTCCACCCACTTCCACACTATCTGCTGGGATTGAAAGTGGAGGAACTCAAATACTACAGGAAGGCTATTTTCAAATATAATATTTGCAAAACTCCCAAAGCACTGGAAATCTCAAGAAGGGGTTGTCTGAGGCTTTCAGCCCAATTTCTGAATTATGCCCCCTCTATATATAGGACTTTTTTTACCACTATAAGTATGTCAAGAGACAGGTTTCTTTTTTTAATCACATAGTTACTTTGGTGACACCCAAGTGTAGCTCTGCCTTCGCTAGTGGTAACATGTACCAGTATAGCATCTACCTCTCCTGAGGAGGAAAAATTATACCAGCGAAGAAGAGCCTTACAACTGGTGCAAAACTGTAGGCTCATCAGCAAGACTATGCCGGTTTTACTGTCCCACGACATCCAACAGGTAAGTTTTGTGTTCAGAGTCACACTAATGGGCTCAACACTTATCAGCAGTATGAGACTACACAAAATCGAGTATTGTTTGGTCTTTCTTATTTTAATGGCAGTTCTGGAAATGCTGAAAGTTTTCTACCTAAAATCAGATGAAGGAAAGATGCTTAGTGCTACAATAATAGTCTTTAACCCAAAGACTTTACTTGCTTGTTTGTTTTTTGTTTTGTTTTGTTTTGTTTTTTTCAGGAAATCACATTTTCCAGCTTTTCTTCTATTTCTTTGCATTGTCCCTTGGAAGGTTGTTAGCATTGCGATGTCCAAGCCCTGGATTTTGTTTGGCCTCTGCCCGTTGCACCCCAGCAAGGATGGGCACAGTACTGCCAGGAGGCACACAGCAATACCCATGCGCACATGAAGGAAAGCTAGAATAGCCCACTTTCCAAAAGGAGCTGCTAATCATTTTTGTTTTTCCTTTTTAAATAACTGCTGGTGAGTCAGGCATGACATGGCTCCTGTAATCTTCACAGATAATTAAGTAATTCATACCTTGTGTCTGTGGGTAGACATTGCTGTCAAAACTCAGGCCCATTCTGGAAGTGGCTGAAGTGCTTTCTTAGGGGAAAAAAAACAACCTCTTGCTTTCTCCCACCTTTGATTAAATAATCTTAAATACCAAGACTGTATAGTAGGGAGATTTGTTTGTGTGGGCCATTGCTTTTGAAGCTGATGCGACAGCTTGTTGCACGACTCTTCTCTGTACACATTCTTCCATTTCACTGGGAGGAAAGCAAGAGATGAGCAGAGCAAGAAGCTTTTGATTTTTGTTACTATAAGTTGACAGAATACAGTTTTGTCAGTTCTGATGTTACACTGACAACCAGTGTTTCACACCTCAGCAGTGTGAAAGTGGCTACAGTGTCTGTAGCACAGGCTGAGGTGTCCCAAAGCCGAAATGGGTGAGCTCCATACGAAGCCAGGCTCTTACTGACATCCATCCCACTGCAGCATCAATGTCAGAGTGAGCAGGGTGAAGTCCTGCTCCCTGCATGGGTCACCTTTTACCTGTGTTAACAGGATGTTCTGAGTAATACATGTGTTGTCTGCAGTTTCCTGAACTTTTTTGCGTGGACAGTGTTGTCCCAAATACCTGCATCATCAAGGAATCCTGCAAGGGCCTCAGGACATCTTGACTGTGAGAGAGCAATAGGAAACTTGTGCTAGGGGTGAAACAGTTTAAAAGAGATCCAGACTCTGCAACACAAGGACATAAATTAAACTGGGGAAAAAATAAGGTTAGACTCATGGAATCCTCTGTTAGAGGTGAAAAACAGTCTTTGTCCTCTTCTTCCCCACAGTGAAATAGGATGATTTCTTTCAGAACTGCACCATCCAAACCACTTCGTAGATCCATGGCTTATTTCCATTATTTTAGTAAAGGTGTGTCTCAGTCTGCACATAATATTTGAAATAGGGGGGACTTCTAGCACTTTCTAGGTTGGCTAGGCCATAACCACATAGAATAGTACCACGCAAGAACAAGTCCTCAGTCTCATGCAAAGGAAGGAAAAAATGAACACAGTTAAGAAAATGCAGATGCAACCCGAATGTTGGGAGGATTTTTCCGATTGCTGGATGTTGCAGATGGTAGAAGAGTCCCTCCAGAAAATATTGGTTCACCCTTCATCCTGGCACACGCTGAACTCATCTGAACAAAGCAGCAGCAGACACTAGAATTAGTCAAGGAATCAAACAGTTTTGATAGAAAATCTCATAGACCATTTCTAGGTATTTCTCCCCCCACCCTTTTTTTTTTAAATGAGAAAAGCAGTTATGTTAAAAACATCACGGGGAGTAATTCTGAACTGGCAGAGAGGTGGGGTAGGTGATTGAATAGATTCTTTCCATCTCCACATTTTGTGATCTATGAACTCACCTTTGGGAAACTTTTCTCATTTCAGACTGAGTTTCACTCCCCCAGGACTGTCTGAATAAGGCGGGATATTTAACCTGAGCAGCATTAACACTACCACTGCGCTTTGGCTTTAAAAGTTAGTAAGATGTTTCAGCACTAAGAAACTTCGTCACAGAGTGACTTTTCTCTCATTTGCTTTCCTCCTGGAGGCCTCCCCGTAATACATTCTGCTAGCGCTTCACACTGCAAGCCAGAGATACTACTGTTAGCTGGATGTGCTGGAGACCGAACCTGCTCCGCAGCCAGCCTGACGTTTGCTGCACCAAGTCCTCTGTGACTACCTTTTGCTTCCCATCCCATTCCTCAGAGACAGAAACCTCATATGAGGGACACCATTGAAATATAGTGTCCAGCGCAACTTCTAACAAAAAGCCCATCTTTCTGGCCCCCACTGGATGGTCGAGTTACTTGGAAGCCCTGAGAAGTCCTGCAGCTCCATGCTGCTGAGAAGACCAGATTAGTGCTTAGTGAGCGTGGCTGTGTCCTCAGCCAGTAATCCCATTTAATGGGGCTCATCGTAATGCAGGGTAACTGGGTGGCAAGCATCCAAGCCATTCTTTTTAATTAAGGAATCTGCAGAGAAGTTCACATGGGATCTAATGACTCACAACACAGTGTTTCTGCGGAGAGCAAACAGCAAATTAGGAGACAGCCTTCAAAGCATGAAAGGTGTGGAGGAGGGGACTGGTGTCCCCAAAAGCAGCCTGAGGCATTTGATCATTTTTCTCCAAGCAATTGCAATTGAGGATGTAAGGAGGAAGTAATGTGGATACCAGTTCAGGAAAAAACAATAACCTGGAATAAGAGGCAGAAGAGGACATTCACCCATTTCAGCTAGAACAGTTTGTCATCACATAGTGCTAAGGGGACAACATCAGCCTGAGACTCCAGTGGTCTACAGTTTTTCTTCTTATTCTTATTAAACCTTCCAAATTAGAGACAGTGCAAATTTATGTCAATAACAGTGCGTAACATATAATTCTTCTTGGTGTAAAACTCACTTCTGGGGCCAAGAAACAAGAAACTATTAAAATTTGGAAAAAAAAAATCAAAAAAGTCTCATTGCATTTATATTTGTTTTCAGACTGGAGCTTTGTGGCTCAGGGAATGGATACACTGACCTTTCTCTCGCGTGCTCTTCAGCTCCTATTCTGCCACAGGCAAGTGAGTGCAAGTGAGCTCAGTGGTCCTCCCCAAGCCCCAACACATGCAGACTCCAGTGATCAGGAGCCTGTGCTGGTCTTGCCACAGATTTCCTGTGCGGTCTTGGATAGGAAGGTGTCTGTGTGCCTCAGTTTTTCCATGTGTAAAGTAAGAATGATGTTACACTACTTCACTGGTGCAGCTAAATTTCTGCTTAAAAAGCCGGCTGTGACCTTTGGAAGAATGGTGGTAATGAGCTGTTTGCCTTATTTATAAGTATCATTTGGTGTGATATAACTATTTTTTTGTATTGTACATACTGTGTTTGTTTTGTGCAAGTGAATGCAGTCCCAACGAAAGCGAGAGACCAAGTATTTTGCTTTCCCACGTAACTCAACCAGCATTCCCGAGTCCTGATCTCTAACACCTCTGCTATTGCAGTCCTGGGCCTCTCTTGAGCAGAAACTGCTGATCGTGCCAAATTCTCTGGTGTTTTGTAATGTGGGCTAACATGCGCCGGGGTTTGGATGAGACCAATAGGCTCATTTTCACTTAAGGCCTGCGGCAGCACTGGAACTGGAGAGCACAGAAGTGAAAGGTCACTGTATCCATTCCCTGAGCTACACAGCTCCTGTTTGAAAACAAATAAAAATATCATGTGACTGTTATGATTTTTAAAATTTTTTAATAGATTTATTGCCTTTCTTCATCCAGAAAGTCAACTTTACACCAAAAGGAAAGTTAGATGCTATTACTTTTGTATATTTGCATTGTTCCTTACTTGGAAGGTTTGCTTGGAATAAGAAGAAAAACTGTAGACCTATTACTTCTCTCATTTTTCTAATTTTGTGTGTCTCAGTCTATGTGTATAGTATTAGCCAATATTTAGATGTCTTTCTGGAACAAAGCTGGTGAATATGACCATGCACTTTGAGAAATTAAGGTCCAAATAGACACTGACAAGCAATTAAGTTACCACAGCCTAATGAGTGTCTCTAGAGAATGATTAAAGTAAGCACTTCACTTGGGTGGGCTGGGAACATGTGCACAATCAATTACTATGGCTTGGTAGATGGTGAATAAATTGTTAAACCACAATAAATTGACCTTTTGCTACGTCCATGCCTTGAAGGACATGATGGTATCCCCTCTCCAGTCCCAAAGGGTGGTCTCAGCTGCTTTTCTAGGTTCCCTCAGGAGTCAACCAGAGAGGCAGGCACTCACAATGTGGGGAAATGATCCCACTTACTTTGTGTGCCCATTTTGGAATGGTAGAAATCAAACTCTTTGACGGCTAAAGTTGGTGAGATGAATCCCACACAAAATACCTAATATAGTATTATTATCAACACTCCTCCTTTTCTCAAAGAGGGGTAGCCATTGAGTACTAGATCCCCCAGATGTGGCTTACCAGTGGTTAAGTCAAAACCCACAGGAAGAGATACAGTAATCCTAAACCTCAGTAACTATCTCTAGCAATGAGGACGATGGACAACTCTCTGCTGCTACTGACTAAAAGAAGGTCAAGAACGATCCTATGTGCCTCCTCACCTCAGAGTTCAACAATAACCTCAAGTTACTTCCCAAACAAGTGTAGAAATAGCTATACCACCTGGAATCTCATCCACTGTTGTTCTTCTGTTAAAAGAGCCACAAATCAGGGAATCCTGGCAGGCTCATAATATCTGATGAGGGGATTGGTACTGAAGAATTACCAGGTTCATCAAAACCATCTCCAACACCCTTTGTTATCTAAATACCTTCTAGTAATACCTTTCTGCAAGCTACAACAGACTTCTGCCATAGAATACATGACGCAAACCACCTCTACATCAATGCTCCTCTGGCTATTGGGTATATCACTAGCTTGTAAATCAACAATCCAGATGATGATAGCATCAAAACTCGACTTGAATATTCCTGAGTGGGACCAAAATACAACATATTGGCCTGAAGGCAGTGGCAACCTTATTTACTTTATCCTCACTCACAATTTTACTTTCAATAGCCCACATTTCCTCCAGAACATGAGTAGAGACAGGAGAGTTAAAATGACCTGCAACATGCCAGCCTTTTCATGGGACACCTGTAGGAGAATTTCTAAGTTTATAAATTCTGTCACCAAGCCCAACCTGTACCTAAGATGACATATTCATCATTTGAGATGGAAATCTGGATTTCCATATCAATTCCTACGGCAAACTTGATAATCATTACCCTGCTACTGCTCTATCTCTGGGATGGCCTATTCCAGTATAATTTTCCTGGACACTATGGATAACATCAAAAAGGGTAATCCCCAGAATAGAATGTGTGTATGTGTGTGTGTGTGTATATACATGCATTATACATAACATGTATATATAAAACCTACAGACCGGCTTAGCAAGTCAATATGCCCATCAAACATCTGAAAAAGTTGGTAATGCAGCCAAGCCCTCATATACAACTACCACCACCACATTTGCTTTGAGAAGACCGCTGTTGTGGACAACCTAATGATCTAAGAAGGACTATTTCTCAACAACTATACTACTTGAGACATCCATGTCTTGTTTTTGAAGGAGCCATCCAAGCACCACATAAGGAATTACTTCAGTACCGAAAGACAACCCACAAGGACATTTTATCTCCAGTTATTACATACCATCACACCCTGGAACCTACATAGAAAATCACTGAGCAATTGCACCTTAAGCTTATATCTAGCTGTAAACTCAGTGCTGGCTTTTGAAACCCTTGTCCAAGACCTGATACCAAGCACACTGAAATCAATGCAATACAAAATCAGCAGGCATTAAAGGAGATGCTGTATGGAATATATTGCATGGCATTTTGTCATCATGAGCAGCATGGTATAAAAAGGGTATCTCAGTCTGTGGCAAGGTATACAGGTCAAATCCCAGAAACAGTGATTAGCAAAGAAGGGTGAATCTCCAGAAGTCTGAGTCAAGCCGTCACTAAAAGCACTGAATACTGCTGAGAGGTTTATGAAAAACATGAAAATAGACTCTGATGAGATTAGTCACAATTTTCATCTCTAGTTACACCAGAAAGACTGAAAAAAAAAAAGAAGTTTTGTGTTTGTTACTGGGACTTCTGCTACAGGTACTCATGACAATGAGAAATGCGAAGGTGCATGAGAAGGAAAAAATGCTGTTGTTCAGCTTTGTGAAACTTTGAACTTATTTGACTGAGATCAGGAGTGCAAGTTAACCCTTGTATCAGAAGCCAATCTACTACATTATAGTCTGCCTGCCTAACATTGCTCATATTTTTGGTGGCTAAGGTCTTTCACTGACACAGAAATACAGAGCTGCTGAAGTTATTGTTACCTTGGGTATAACATTTCACCCTACAGTAGTTGTGTTCTGATTGAAATGAGGTTTTGACCTGACAGAATTTATAATGAGGCAAATTTGAGCAGCTACAGCCCCAGGACCCTTGAGCACCTCACAGAGAGAGGGCAGAAGAACAGAAAGCTCCATGATGGTGACCGAACAGCTGGGCGGGGAGCCCTGCTGACAGAGTCCCCTGCACTTGCTCTTCATCAAACCTTGACAAAGGTTTACAGTGAACAAGCAGGCAATCCCTTCCCTACTCAGCATAGCATATTTGCATATGGTAAAGAATTAGGTGGATTAATATTTTTCTGTAATTGAGGAAAACCTGGATATACACTCTACTGTATGCATGATAGGTGTAATGGCATAATCAGAAGAGGGGCCCCATGTTTCCCCTCCTTTCTGGATATAAATTGCTCTAAAATATAAGGGAAGGCATTAAAAAGTATCAGTAGAAAAAAGAAAGAAAGAAGAGTTCTTTACTGAAGAAAGTAAAGCAAATGAGCAGGCATGGATTTATCCATGTGAGGGGAGGAAAAGGAAGAGAGAACAGGAAAGAGAGGAGAAGTGGCACTTTTCTGCTGGGAGGAAGGTTGCCTTTTCCTAGAGATTAAATTAAACACTTCATCTCCTACAACAATTTTTGTCTTGAACAAGACAAAGTGGCAAAAACCAGAGGACTTCTTCAGAAGCAGCCTTGTAATGGAAATGGAGGTGAAATCTCTGTGGCCTGCAACTCAAGTGTGCATCAAAGACATTGAGAAGGAGGAGGAAGAGTCAGCAATCCAGCATGCTGAAAGGGAGGTGAGCATGAGGGCTTGCACTGCCACGGTCATGGCCTTGGAGGAAAGCCTGGAACAAGCAGTCATGAACAGAGGTCAGATCTGGTGACCTCTATGATCAGGCCATGTATCACAAGTTAAAGTGCGTCCATTATCAAAACCTCATGACTTGTTTCCTAAAAATTTACTCAAAGGCATTTTAAAATGGAGAAGAAACATCTCTGCTACGTGCTCTTTCCCAGACTTGTCCAGGGAGGAAGTTTCTCTGCCCCAAAGCTCTCTTCAGAGATACTCAGGGTAGCTCAAAATATCACTACAGAACCATGTTTGTCATCTATGGGTCACTTCCATTTTTGTCCACTTTGATAGGTCTATGTAAAAATTCAGTATGGTGCTCTCACTAAAACTACCCTTTTCTTATTTCGTCCCTACAAGAACTGCTACTGGTGTACCAAGTCAGTGAGGGAACATGCCAGTTCTCAGCTACTACTGGAAACCGGTTATTAGACATGAACAGTAGTTTGGGTTAAAATGTCTTGGAGCAAATTATTTGCAAAAATGCGTATCATCAACACAAAAGGAAGGCTGGATAATTTTAATACACATGAACACCTTAATTATTTCACAGTACACATTAAACTGTGTTGTCTTCACTCTTTCATATCCTCATGCTTGTTGACACACCTATGTGTAATATTTTAATCTTTTATCAATATAATCTCTCATATTTGATGTGGTTTTATTATACTTTTCAAAGTTACCTTTGCAGAAAACTTAATAAACCCCCAAATTTTGTTGCCACTGAAATTACTAAAAATACACTCATGAGGTGTATCTCATTAAGGGCAAATATAAAAACAAAATGGAATTTTTTTAGTGTAAGCAGTTTTCAACTTCTAAACGAACAAGAAAAGGTTTGAAGATTTTTAAAAAGTAAAATATCTCTATGTTTTCAAATCTCCTTACTTAAAAAAGGCTTATCAGATCAGCCTTAAACTTTCCAAAAATATTCTTCTTTGCCAAGAGACCACACGTGAAGTTTCAGGTGGGAAAAAATTTGGCTTAAAAAAGAAGAAGAAAAAAATATAGGGTCTTAGAATAAAAATCAACATGGAACTGCTACTGTAGTTCCATTATAAAGACTCATAAAAAACATTTCCAGTTGCTCTCCAGTAGGTCTGATTTCCATGAGTAAAGCTCCACTTTATTTCTTCCACAGTTCCTTATAGGTCTTTAAGGAGCTATGAAAACTCTCTTGCCAACAGGGAATTTCTTGCAGAAATAAAGTATCTTAGGAAACATTTTTTTATAGATCTGGAAACACATTAATGATTAAAGGCCTGATCCTTCAGAGCTGAGTGTTTGCAGTTTCCATTGGCTTCTGTGGGAATGACAGATGCTGGGCACCTTTTCATGTTAGATATAATATCTGCGTACCTCAACTCTGTGATTGCACCAGGTTTGTGAAAAACCTTAATGCTTGCCCTCCAAACCACACAGGGCAGGTCCTCGTATTCAAAACCAAGAGTTTCAAATTCATGATTCTGGTCCTTAAGATCATGGGACAGACTTAAAATTCATGAGCTTTTTCAGTTTTTATGTGATTTGTGAATTTAAGCCTTTTTTGTTAAGTAAGTTTCTTGCCTTTTAGGTTTTCTCTGCCGGAATCCGAGCTGGAAATTCACTTTTGTTTAGGATAGAAGAAGTTTTTTCATGCTGCCGCCTGTATCCTGCAGCCAGGGCTAAAGAAAGACGCCAAACACCGCAGGACTTAGTATCGGACTACAGGAGATGGCCGTGGTGAGGCTAACTCATCCTCCCTCTTGCAGGTCTGGCGCCGCGCTCCTGCCCATCCCGGCACATCCCTGCGGTGCCACCCATGCTTTCTCTGCACTTAGCTGGGGACACAGGATCAGAGCAGAAAAAAATCTGTGGGAGGCAGAGCTGCAGCTGCTGGAGGAGCTTATTTTATCTGTCAGCAACTGTACATGAACCCTCTCTACTGCAGGATAAAATCTGACAGAGAGGCATAAGTCCTGACAGAGAAAGTTTTATGTACATTAAAGTCCCCATCAACCTGTCAATGCATAAATGGCCATATGCAATGTAAGTGATGATTAAAAGTGATCCAAAAGAAAACATTTAAAAACCAAATGAACCTACCCACTACACCAGATCTACACCAAAGCTTCTTGATAAGTTAAACTGTTTTTAAGTCGCAGGGATCAGCAGCAAAAGGTCTGACTGCCAAAAGGCATTTTAGACATTCAGCAGATTTCCTATTAAAATGTAAGATAAGAAACCATCAAAATGTACATAAAAAAGACCCCAGTCAACTGTGTAAAATTTCTTCAGGAATCAAGGAAAGCGTGTCCCGTTTGTGGGACTGCTTCCAGGGCCTTCTCCCTCTCCTTTAGCTTTTGTGCTTTTGTGTTTATGGCAAAACCAGTTTACAGTTGGAACGGCTGCATTCAGCCTGCAGCCCAATAGCAGCTCCTTCTCTTGGAAGGTTATTTATTATTCCTGCTGCCTTTAATTGACTGGTTAATCTGTGTAACCAACAGCTGTAATCCATGTAATCCCATGGCCCTTTCACTTGTCCTTTATCGACCAGGCAGGTATTTGTTACGCTGGTTGTTGTGTTCTTCCCTCCAAGCAGGCTGTCAGCTCTTCACACACGAGCATTTCCTACCACACTATGTGTTTGCACAGCGCTGGCACAACGGAGCTGCCTGCTTGAAGCTTCCAAGGGCTACTGGATAAAAAAAATAAATACTCCTGAAGCCACCCTAGCAATTTGCTGAGGTCTGTTTGCCTATTTATATCGTTAAAGCTGGCAGACGGCAAGGGAATGAGGAGAAAATTGATATTTTGTTTAAAAAAGAAAAAGAATAGAAAATCAGACATTGTGAGGAACCAGTCTCCATCTTTCTCGTAGTGCTCTCTGGCCTCTGGTTAGTCTCCTTCTGGGGAAGTACTGGAAATAAACTCTAATTTTTCAAAGATGAAAATCAGCTTTACGTATTCTGTAAGGCAATGACAATTAAGTCAGTGTCTTCTATTTCCCCAGAACCTTTCCATCAATATAAGACACTGACTTAATTGTGTCACTTAAATCACACTGTAATGGTGAGTCAAAAAAGTAATTCTTGCTTTACCTGCATTTCTATACCACTGAGGTGAACAGATGTACCTACTCCAGTGATACGTCCATACGAATGTATGCTCTAGACCTACACACAGAACAAATGGCTGTGGATATTTGTCAGGCTGCTGCTAGGAGTGGCCTCATATTTTTTGGATAAGCTTCAGATAAAAGTCTAAACATCTGGATACTTATAAAAATCATCCAGAGCTCCTGGATGTCAAGGCTTTTCTCTCATTCATTTGGACGTGTATGTGAAATTGTCAGTGGGCACGGAAGTGCTGTAATGCAAGGGGTAATCAGCCAATGGACAGAAATAGGAATCAGATGTCTTTCAAATAAAACTCGCTTCTCCACCAACAATCCTCCAGTGAATCTCCCACACCTGTGGATGAGGGGTTATGCTGCTGTTACTCCCATTCAGAACTCTTTTAATGCTGAACATATTTTTAAAAGACAGCTCTCGCAGCTTATAAAGCAAGGTTTTGGCTTTGGCTAATGAAAAGCATTAATGTCTGTGGGAGGTGGAGAGAGAGAAAGATTATAATTAAATCTCTGCACTCCTCTCCTGTCTCTAAGGGCTTGGATAAGAAACAGTTCTGCTGGGCAGCTGAATTTGAGCTAAATAAGATAGCTGGGGAAGGGAGCCTTCTTGGTGGTTTCATATAGTCTTGCACATGCGGTAGGGCCAGGGAACATTTCTGATGAAAATAAAATTGTTCTGGGCTCGATCCAGCTGAAAACACCGACAGCCTGCCGGGCCCTGCAACTTTCATAAGGTTGCAGATCCTGGCTCCTAGCAGGAAGCTTGGCCCAGCTGCCGTGGAAGGCCCGGCAAGCAAAACAATAGTTTTATGCCTGAAAGTTGCACATCCAATTGGGAGAGGCAGGAGGACTTGCGCCAACACGCTCCCTCTCTCCCAATGCTGCCAAGGTTGGGCTCCTTCTTGTACCTTCAATCCCCCTGACCTGCACCCCTGTGAGTGCGGCCAAGAAGTCGCTTGGGAGCCCAAAGTTGGAGGCAGTTGCTCCTCTGTTCGTAAAAAAGGGCTGGTGGGTCTTAGTATCTCCCAGGCTGGTGGTGATAACTGGTAATGGCCTCCTGCGGGATGAACATGATTCTCCCCTCATCCTCCTGTGGTTTTTTTTATTATCAGCCTCTCTTGAGTTTGATTTGGCCTCGAAGAGCAAATGTTTTGTTGAAATGATTTATGACTTACGTTAATTTATATAGTGCCCTTTATGTACATCACAGGCGGGTCTTTATAACAAGTTAGTTTGAAACAATGTAGGTGCCACATGCCAAAAAAATACAACTATTGAAAACAGAAGACTAAATGACCCCAAACAAAGTTTTAAAAGTTCTGAGGGAATTTGACATAAAAACTTTTTTTGGGGTGGAGGGTGGTGTTGGATTCCACAGCTTTGGATTGCCAAGAGATGTTTCATGCACTTTCAGGCTGAGACAGGAGACTGAGCCTATAGCGGACAAGGAAAAGTAAGCTCATAAGCTTGGCCAGCTGTTGGAGACATGGGCAACAAAAATACTTTAAATTCAGTGCTATAGAAGTAACTCCTGCAGCTGTCTGGATCAGAGAGTCAGCTCTGCATCCTCTCAGCTTTTGCATCTCATGACCCTAAAATCACTGGTGGGCCAGAACCTCTCACATCCTGACAAGATGGCCTGTTCCAGGAGCAGAAATAGGGGCAAAATGAGCAAAGTCGGTTCACCTTTCTGACACACAATCAAATCCAGCTCCAAAATTGTGCTCTAAGCTTCTTTTACAGGGGAAAAAGTTCCTACCAACACATGACCCTTATCCTGGCAACTTTGTGCCTTCCTCAGGGTTTTACTGACTTAAATGTCTCCAGAGGAATAGAAAAGCCCATAGCCACGCTGACCACACCTATGGAAAGTTATTTTTTTCAAAAACTTGCAAGGAGTGATCATGAGCACAGAAAACATGGAATATAATGGAAATGAAAAATGATGTTGCAGCAAAACCAGGCTGTTAGTTAGTGCCCCTTATCGTCTCTTTAATCACTGATTAAGCCCTTGTACCCATGGCCATTCATGTGATTTAAACCACCAGTAATTAGTCCCTGTCCAAAAGAGTACTTAAGCACATACCTTAACTCTAAGTATCTGGAGATCTCTGCTGAAGTCACTGTGAGGACTGACACCCTGAGATGCTACCCCCACACTTGCATGCTGGACCGAAGCCTCCATTTTCCCTTCCCTGAGCTGGAACAGCACTTTTTCCGTGACCGTGGAGTTAACTTGAAAATTCGCCCCCACACAGACGGCCTGCCACTCTTTTTTTCTGCTCCAGCGAAGCTTACTCAAATATTTCAGCTGCGGTTGCAGAGCAGGCCCGATTCTGTACTTGGGAAGTCACTGAGAATTTTCCTGTTGATTTCAGTGTATTCAGGATGAGGCCTCAGCAAGCACTAGAAATCTAATAAGTATGTGTGTGGCCTGTGTTTTCAGAGGTGCTCAGCATCTTGGACTACCAGATCAGTCTCCCTTTTAGAAGCATAGGTTTGAAGAGTATGTAAACACCATTTATATGTGTACATACATACACTCACTCCATACATGCATATACATATATTATTATCATTATTTCACCAGAATTGTGCAAATCAGATCTGTTATCTGATCAAAGCACAAGACAGTATTATTTTAACAATGGAAATCTTTGCTTTTCTCTGCAGTTGTCTTTGTTGAACTAAGCCAAGATAACACTTTTATCAGAAATATATGTAGACGTGTAATCCAAATGACATGGAGCCCTGTTAAGCACAGAGAGGGATTTTACTCTCAGTTATACCAATGTAACTTCTGTTCAAGACAAAAGACATCCCTCTGATCTTACACCAGGCAGATGTACTTCATTTGAGCAGAAGACATAAAAGTCCTGTCAGAACTTGTGCTCCTCAGTGGGATTTGTATCTCTGTAAGTGGGCCCGTTTGAGTTGAAGACGTATGTGTGTACATTCATAACGGGAGCTATTCTTCTCCCCCTAAGTGCAACATATGGATGTGGACATGACTGCATTACATATAAAAATGTAATAAAATGTTTTGCCTGCAAACATGCAATAAAACACTTACACTTCATTTTATGGGAGGATATTTGCGCGCAATCTGATTCTTACATTATAACATTGCAAATTTAGTAAAAATGCTCTCTCGCTTTGAAGTGATAGTCTGCACAGCAGGATGATTCATGGGATAAGACAAGAGTCCTTTGCTGTTGCAAATACAATCTGAAAGCAGGCTTCACCTCCCTGAAGAAATGCACTGGATGGGTTCAGACCCAGGGCTCACAGGTTTGCGCAGCAATCCACAGGATCTTGATATCATCATGTATTGGTTTTGCATGACAAGGTTTTGATAGTGGGGGGGCTACAGGGGTGGCTTCTGTGAGAAGCTGCTAGAAGCTTCCCCCATGTCTGATAGAGCCAATGCCAGCCGTCTCCAAGACGGACCCAGCACTGGCCAAGGCCGAGCCCATCAGCAACAGTGGTAACACCTCTGGGATAACATATTTAAGAAGGGGGGAAAAAAACCAATGGCTCAACTGCAGCTGGAGAGAGGAGTGAGAATATGTGAGGAACAACTCTGCAGACAGTGAAGAAGGAGGGGGAGGAGGTGGTCCACGTGCCAGAGCAGAGATTCCTCTGCAGCCCATGGTGAAGACCATGGTGAGGCAGGCTGTCCCCCTGCAGCCCATGGAGGCTAACGGTGAAGCAGATATCCACCCGCAGCCTGTGGAGGACCCCACGCTGGAGCAGGTGGATGCCCAAAGGAGGCTGTGACCCCATTGGAAACACACACTGGAGTGGGCTCCTGGAAGGACCTATGGACCCATGGAGAGAGGAGCCCACGCTGGAGCAGGTTTGCTGGCAGGACTTGTGACCCCATGGGGGCCCCACGCTGGAGCAGTCTGTTCCTGAAGGGCTGCACCCTGTGGAAGGGACCCACGCTGGAGCAGTTCGTGAAGAACTGCAACCCGTGGGAAGGACCCACGTTGGAGAAGTTCATGGAGGACTGCCTCCCATGGCAGGGACCCCACACCAGAGCAAGGGAATAGTGTGAGGATTCTTCACCCTGAGGAGGAAGGAGCGGCAGAGACAATGTGTGATGAACTGACCGCAACCCCCATTCCCTGTCCCCCTGCACCGCTGGGCGGGAGGAGGTAGAGAAAATCAGGAGTGAAGTTGAGCCTGGGAAGAAGGGAGGGGTGGGGGGAAGGTGTTTTAAGATTTAGTTTTTATTTCTCATTATTCTACTCTGATCTTGACTGGTAATAAATTAAACTGATTTTCCCCAAGTCGAGTGTGTTTTGCCCGTGACAGTAATTGGTGAGCGATCTCTCCCTGCCCTTATCTTGACCCATGAGCTTTTTCGTTATATTTTCTCTCCCCTGTACAGCTCAGGAGGGGAGTGATAGAGTGGCTTTGGTGAGCACCCGGTGTACAGCCAGGGTCAAACCACCACACATCACTTGGGAAAGACCCAGGACCAAGGTCCCAGTGGTCCATGGCTTCCTGGAAGAGCAAACTTCCTTTAATGCCACCCTGCAGCTTGGCCCATGATGTGTGGAAGTTACGTAGAATGTGTTCCACTTGTAGACATGACACCTCCACACTAGACCTTTGACCTGCTGTCTAGGGAAGGGATGGCTAATTTTAAACAAATGCTGTGGGAAGGCGACATCTCCCTCCATGTCCCATTCAGCTGCTGGTTTTTGCTGCAGTGTCTGCCTCCATGCATCGCACCAGGAAGCAATGTGTTGTCTCCAGATGGTCCTGAGAAGGCTCTGAGAGTCCCTCTGCCTTGGGTCAGGGCAGCCATCAGCATTTCAGACCAAATAAAACCTGCCACATGATGGAGTCAGGACTGTTTGTAAAAGGTTGTGAGCACAGTGCAGGAGGACAGGGGTGTGATATGAGCAGGGAGGGACAACGTGAAAAGGGAGGGGAGCAGTGAGGCAGTGTAGACACCACGTGCCTGGTGTAAGTCCTGGATAGAAGGACACATCTTCACGCAGGGAAAGGAAGTTAATAATATTGCAATGTCTCAGGCAGCCTCTCGGAGTGGGCATGGCAGTTCTTGCTGTACGTATGCATAGAAATGCGTGTCACAGCATTAACGACAGACTTCCACCGAGCAGCAAAAGGGGTTGCTTTTTCCATCTTAAAAATAATTTCCTTATTGTTATGATGGTACACAATGACACTGTTCTCTCAGTATTTAGGTACTGAATTCCCCTTTTTTAGAGGGGATTTAAACTTGAGTGACCTGTGGTCCCACCATCTATGTACTGAGCCCTCTTTGTTATTTGTGCTTTTTGGAGAGATTATGCTCCCATGATTTATGTAAAGAGTCTGCCTTCTTAGAGGGGATTTAGTATGACCCCATGATCCCATTATTTAAGTACTAAGATCCTCCTTGTTAGAGGTTACTTTAACCACCATTTACACACTCAGCTCCACAGAGTAGGGCTTTCCCCACCAGTGTCAATAAAGTTAGCTTTTGTTCGAGTGCTCTTCCTCTCTGCAATTAAATCCCACTTGAGAGGCAACACTCCTATTTTTTACGGCATGCTCTCAGGCCGGCTGCATCCTCCCATGCCAGTGGCATATTAAGCAATGCCCAAACCCAAGAGTGGACGTGACCGCGGGTTGTGCAGCCATGTCTGTGACTGTGAATCCCACCAGTTAGCTGGAGAGTGCAAGGGGACAGAACTGGGCACAGAATGGTGATGGCATCCTAAATGACTGTCATGAGTTCCTTAAGTAATACATGCTCAGGCAAAAACCAAAATCATCACCACTGAAAACAGATATGATGAAAAGAATTAACTTTGAAATTATGTCCTTCTCATACCTTGCCTTTTTATCTCAAGCATTTTACATTTGTGAACTCTATGTGCTTTGTATGCAGTTATGCTGGTAGTATAAGATAAAAAGCTTTGGCTTAGGGTGTTCAGGCAAATGATGCTTAATATAACTTCACACAGAATAAATACTAGGACAGTTTTAACTATGTGTGAAGACAGGTTCTTGCAGACTTCACAGATCAGAAAGAAAACCCAGAAAAAAGCATAGTGAGAAATAAAGCTTTTTAGAAGACATTTACTGCATGGACCAAAGCACTTCAATTCCACAAACAAAAAAGAGAAGGAGAAAGGTAACTAGGAATAAAACAACAATAGTGACAATATATAAGATGTGGCAGGAAAAAGATAATGTAGGCACAAAGTATGGGAATGTGGAAAGGCAATAAGGAAAGTAAAGGCATAAGGAAATAAATGGGTCTGTTAAATACTTGTCTTTCCATTGTAGAACTGTATAGATGGATCAGGAAAGAAAAAAGGCCTATGAGTGCTATAGGAATTTAAGTGTTTAGAGATGGCAAAATTTCTAATAAAGACATAGCCAGTGACGTTTGAAATAAGTCATTCTGTGAGACACTTCACAAGCAGCGGAAGGAGGCATATGCTGCTCACACGAGTATTACAGAGCAATTTACCTACAGAGGCTATTAAAAATCACCTGCTCCAGAGGAAGATATATCTGAGGTGACCTTTGGCATACTGGCTTTATATTTAGGAGATGCTTAAGAGATTTTAGTTTATTAGGATAATTTCAGATAGCTGAGGAGATGTTGACTTTGTGCCAGGGTTCATAAAAGTAAATAGGTAATTATAAACAAAAGTAATGAGAGGTCATCTTGTCTGACAGAAATTTTAGGAAAACAATGGAGAAGGCAGAATGGCATTCATCAATAAAGGAAGCAGATATGTGAATAAAAGTCTTTCCTAATCCATTTGCAATTCCATTCTTTAAAATGTTCTAGATTGATGAGACTTTTTTAAAAAAATACAGTAGATTGAAGAAATGGCTTTATTTGACCCAAAAAGAAATATTTTATTTGGTATTCAAGTATAATATGTTCTTACAATAAAGCTGAAACAAATTTTGAAATTAGATATTCCATGTTTAAAATGTCAACCCAATACTTTTCAACTCTTTTTTTCAGGTTCTCCTTGTACCCATACACATATAGATACACTTGTTTTCAGCTGAAATAATATGAGAAAATTAATATGATTTCAGAAAACATATTGGTCTATTTCAATTGGCATTTTTCAGTGGGGAAAAAAAGGTTTAAAGAAACTTTTCACTCAACTGTAGTAAGGAAATAACAGGTGAGAAAATATTGCCAGTCGAGATCATTTAAAGAAAAATAAACCATGTTAAACAAATGTGTTTCATTGTCTGATGATGGCTCGTTGATGAAAGACACTGTATAGATGTAAAACACTTACCAAATGCTACTTGGTTTAATATCAAAACATGTATCTATGGAGCATTGCAAAATACAGAATCTGTGAAGCAATTCTTGAGTAGGTGAAGAACTGAATAATAGGCAGATCCTAACATAGCATTTTCAGCGGGAAATCACAAGATAATGCAAAAGTTTACAGTAGAAATCTGTGCGCATTAGTACTCCTGATGATGTTAGTCTCTATTTCTGTTGGTAATCTAGAGGGAAATGTAAATTACTACTGAATATCTCTTAATGACATAAAACCTGGTAGAGTGGTACGTGATGGTGAGGGCTGGGCAGATGTACAAAATTATATGGACTTGACATACAAAAAGCATGTGTTTTAATACAGGCAAAACCCAAAAATCTCCATGTAGGACTGAGGAAGAGAAGGATGGCCACAGAGTCCGGGGCTCGGGAAGGCAGTGCCTCTGAGAACGACTTGGGACTCTTGGGCAAGGAGTTGCACTGGAGTTCCTACTGCAATGCTGTAGCTAAAACAAGCCCTAAATGTAAAAAGAGAGGAGCAACCAGTGGAAATACAGCTATAATTTTACATTTGTACATAGCTGCAGGGACACAGATGTTGGAACATTATGTGCAGTTCTGGTCGTCCCATATTTATAAAAAGATGTTGAAAAACTGAAGAAGATGCAAAAAATGAGCCAGGAAAAATATTCCAATGCTGGAAAGAAAAAATCTGCACAGTGCAAGACCTAAAGACCTGATAAAAAAGAGGAAGAATAGGTAATGAATATGCCACGAGTAGTTTCATCACAAGACACTACTCTGGGACTAAAGTGAAGAAAGCTAATGTGATGAGAAATGGAGACTAAAAATGAAACAAATTCACAAGAATAATAAAGCAAACATTTTGGAAAGCCAAAGTAATTTAAGTTATTGGCCTAAAAGTCTTCACCTCAAGACTAGATGTCTATATGGAATTCTATGATTCAGAGAAACTCCAGGTAGACAACATGATATGGAAGTAACTTGATTTAAAGAAAAGAACCCAAACAAACCCAAAAAAAACAACAAACAAAACCATTGCCTATTTTATCCTGGGAAATTGGTCCTGGTGATCTAATAGCTTTCTGGGCACATCTGTATGACTCTCCAACTCTATTTCTATGGATAACACTTTGTGGAGCAGACCGAAGTCTTCCTGCACATCCAATTTACCTTTTTGGCAGAGAACTGAGAGGAGACATAGTTGTGTAGCTCTTGCCAAAGCTAACAAGAAGAGTATTTCACACAAGACAAAGCCCTGCTTGCAGAGAAATCTAAGCCAAAGCGATGTATAACTGCTAGCAAACAATGAAGTCATAAACACCCTTGAGCCCATTTTGCCTTTGGTTCCTCACTGCTGTTGCATGGTTTTAAATGATGGTTGAATTTGTTCAGGGCTGCTGTTGCTCTCCATATGCACATCTGTGCCTAATGCTCCATGGTATTGGGGAGACAGAAGTTCTGTGATGCTCTTCTCCCCCTTCTATAACGAAACAATTATCCCTAAGAGCTCATTTAAAACTGTATCTCTGTGGGATCCTCTCCATCGATTCCTAAAGACTTTAGTCAGTGTGTTTGAAATGGACCCAGCAAGAACCTCGTGCAGCCTGAATTTGTCTCCGTAGTGGTTTGCTGAACCCAGAGCTCCTGCCACAATTTGAGTTACTGTCTTCACAGATGTCAGAGCCTTCAAAGGGTTTTATTTCCTACCCCTCCACTTCCTAACTTGGAGCCTTGAACACAATTTATACAAACTGACAATGCAGAAAAGGGTTTGGGGATCATGTCTAAAATGATTCAGAATTTGACCCTCAAAAATCCTTGTCTGTTAGAGGGTTGGAATTTTCCTTTTCTTAAGAAAACAGCCAACCTTCATTTCTTTTTAAAAGTCAAAATATCCCAGAAAACATCAATTATGTGCTTTAATTACAAAATAATGTTGATTGTACAGACACCTGTGCGTAGTCCTCCATCTTGATACTCAGCTAACATGAAAACTCAGATAAGCAGCCCTGTTAAAGTCAATGGGAAAACTTGCCTGGAGAGGGTAAAGTTTGCAGGATCAGATCCTCTGCAGAGAGTTTCTTTGTTTCCAGAGATATTTTGTGCTTCACTAAGTAAAAAATGTCATTGTATTTCAAAGTGAAATTTTGCAGGCCATTGATCTAGAATGTGAGCTAGTTCCTTTGGGTATTTTTGAAAATCAGAAACAACATATTTATTTAATTTAGAAAAATTACTTCCGTCCAAGGCTGTTTCTCAAGAAACATTCATGACAACCTAAAACTTGCAAACTCACTACATATACATGCCAGGCATAGCATAAAGATAAATAGCTCAATACTTTGTGATATGAAATCTCCCGGAACGAGTATTTCATATTGGATTGTAACAGATCTTAAAAGATCTTCTAGTGTCCTGGAAAAATAATCATAGTTTTAAAGGACTAGTAAACATATAACTTCACATGGTAGTTAGCAAATGTTTCAATAACTGTAAAGATTCCTTCTAACAATTTTCATACTTAGTCCTGCAATTATTAATCCTGTTGCTTTTTGTAAGGTTTACATTAAAATAATGAGAAATAAACTTTCAAAAATAGTAAAACATTGTGGTTCTCATGCCAATAGGAAAAGCCAAGGACATTTAAAATTAAAGATGACATCTCCAATTTAGATTTCGACCCCAAATAAGTAATTTTCATGCTTTTGGCCTCTCTTGGTCCCCTGAGGAAAATGGATGAAACCCGTCTCCCAAAAGCTGAGGGTACACCTGACCTAAATTCTTCCAGATTACAAACTTACAGAGCAGAAACCCAGGTCTGTAAGTTATGCTTAGTTATTGAATAGCATCTGTTTGTGTTGTTACATAGGGCAGGGTACACTTTGCAGAAATAACTAAGTGAATTAGGGAAAAGTGTTAGTCTGAAAAGAAAAAAGAACGTTTGGTCCTGTTAACTGCCTGCTTTAAAGGAGTTTGACTGAAGTTTGTCTCCTATGTTTCATTATTTTCTCCTTTATGCTTTTAAGTATATCCCAAATTTGAAATTTAATAAAGGTTGGCTTTTTTCTCAAAAAAATTTAATCTTTTGTAATAAAACCCTCTGAATACTGTTGTTTGTTTGTTTTTTTTTTCCTCCTGAAAAAGATAAGGATAGAACAAAAGGGCAGAAAGTACTTAGGTGGAAAAAAAATTTTGCTACTAGTCAGAAACCCCACTTCCTACCTCCCTGGGAACATAAGATCAAAGGCACATTTTGCCCTGAACCAGGCGTCCTGTACCTAACACCAAACAGAAAACAAATGGTGAGTCTTCACCAGAATATTCTTGTAGTCTTCAAGGAGTCGTGGCTCAGAGACTTTCTGTGCTGGGGTTGGTGTCTTTGTACATAGTAGTACTCATAAGATTTGTCCCTGAACTTTTAGCATCTTGTGTGAAGGACATCTTCAGCTTAAACACACATGAAATGGCTTTCTTTTGCTTGCTTTCAGCCTGACATCTGCTAGATGCATTTGACTCCCTCTTTTTTTGAACTCCTCCTCCTGGTTCTTGTCCTGGGTGAGAGTGAAAGAGGGGTCCTTATTCACCTTCTCCACCTCTGTCGTTCAGAGATTCAGCATTTCAGTTCAAAACTCAGAGGTTTTCATGGTGTAGACCAGAATGGAATAATTTATGGACAATTCAATAAAGATAAAATTAAATGTTGTATTTACCATTAAGTGCCAAAATTTCAGTAAGATGCTTGTGAAACATTTCCATTTTGTCAAATCAAACAACCTTTTCTGGTAGAAAACCTGTTTGCTGGAAAATTTTCAAGCTTCTCTGAGTGTTATGCTACATTTTTGGCTCAAGAAACTCAGTAAGGGCTCTTTACTTTTATTTTATTACAGGGTGTCAAAATTAATTATCAGAAACTTCACTGACATAAAGGAAAATATTTGCGCCAGGACATTCATTGTTATGAATATTAGACTATTACCAAAATTTTCACACTGCAGTCATAAGCACATACTCATGTAGACTAACTAAATAAAATACAGATTTCAAGCAAACAAGGGTAGAATTTTTGTCTAATACACACAAGGCAATATCTTTTCTGGAGTTTGACTTTCATCAATTCAGATTGTCCAGCCTTAACTACAGATATTTTGGACACTTAACTATCTGCTCATAAAAAGTTTGCTCAGAAATGAGGGAGGCCAGAGACTTTGCCATCTCTCTTATGGAGCATTCTCAAGAAAGAAATGGCAAAAAGGCAATTTTCTGTTTGGTATCTGTATCCTGCCTAAGACCCACTTCAAGTGCCTAACTTCTCCAGAAGACTATCAGGTTTCTCAGGCATGCTTTCCCCTTCATAAATCCATGCTGACTACTCCCAGTCACTGTCTTGTCCTTAATATGTTTGGAAATGGCTTCCAGGAGGATTTGTTCTATCACTTTCCCAGTGATTGGTTTGAGGCTGACTGGCTTGTAGTTCCCTGGATCCTCCTTCATGTCCTTCTTGAAGATAGGAGTGACATTTGCTTTCCTCCAGTCCTAAGGAGCCTCCTGTGATCCTCATGACTTTTGAAAGATCCTCAGGAGTGGCCTCACAATGACATTCGCCAGCTCCCTCATCACTCATGGGTGGATCTTGCCAGGTCCCATGAGCTTCGGTACATTCAGTTTGTTTAAATGTTCCCTAACCTGACCCTTCTCCACCAAGGGTTCTTCCTTGCTCCAGCCTTTTCCACCAGTCTCAGGGGCCTGGGATTCCTGAAGGTAGATCTTTCTAGTAAAGACAAGGAAGAGGAGAGATTTGAGTACCTCGATCTTTTTCCATGTTCTCTGTTACCAGCTCTCCTGCCTCATTCAGCAGTGGACCCGTATTTTCCCTGGTCTTCCTTCTCTGCTTCTACTTCTTTAATTAAAGTTTAAAGTTTAAACTTCAAGCTTCTTTTAAACATTATAGGAAAACATTGTAGAGAGGAAAGAATGAGTCTGACAAGCTTATGGTAACTCACGTTGCTGAAGGGGCGCATGGACCACATTTCCTGAGTGCTGATGGCTCCTGTCATTTACCATGTTGTCCAGCTGAGGAGTGACAAAGATATAAAAACCTGAGGCCTGATTTTAGCCCAGCAACATCATTCAAAGGTGCTTCTGTAGGCAGGCTTGGAGACTGCAAGGCCTCCAAGGCTTCACTAAAACAATGGCCTGAGCTGAGTGAATGCACGTGTCATACGTCTAACACAAGATCACGAAACCTTGGAATATTTTATATGGATGTGGGCTGGGAAATATAGACTATTCCTAAAAGGTTTGGCATTAAAAGTGACATCCATTATTGTGACTTTAGCTCATGAATATGGCAAGAATTGTTTGTAACACATATTATTAGGTGTGTAAGCTAATCAGGAGGAAATTTGAACCCCATATGGGAATACTGAATATCGGTTTGTTCTCCTTGAAGGTGCTGAGTAAAGAAAGGAAATAAAGGGAATAAACTGAGAATTTTGTTTCACTAAAAAGTTTTTTTTAAAAAAAATCCTTGTTCCAGTACATTGCAAAACCAATTTTTTTCAGAAGTATTCAGAAGGAGAGACAGATTTTACTACCTGCTTAAACACACACTGGAATAGCTGATGATTTCTTGAAGCACAAACCTAGAAGGGTGCAGACACTGCTTGAATCCCTGTTCTCAGGGTGTGGGGCCAGGACTTGAGCCAAGTCTCTGAAATCCCAACTGAGCGGCTGCACAAGGAGCCACTTCTGTGGGAGCTGTCTCCTTTCTCTTTGGAAGGCAGCTTGGTCAGGACCTTCTGAACAGAAGTTTTGCTGAAAAGGACTTAGTTGTAAGAAAGATTTTGGTTTCAGCAAATAGGCATTTTCCATTTAAAACACGTGCTTTGGACAAAAGTTCCTGCCTTGCTCCAAGACTGGGTGTTTTCAGAGCCTGGAGGTGTTCAGGAAGGTGGAAGGTGCTCTGTGCAGGTGGAGAGGGCCCGTCATCTCATGGGACTGCACGGCACACACAGGAGATGCAACAACAGGGATGAGCTCAAGCCAGGGCTTTTTCGTAGTCATCCAGAACTGCCCGGAGCTCATTTGTGTTTGAACACAGTGGTTTGGAAGACTGTTAGTCTCATTCGGTTGTTGTCCTGTCCTGAAGGTTTGAGGAAATGAAGGACAGGAATATGGGAGTGTGACATGTTGAAACTTCTCCAGAAGAATGGCTACCTATCCAAAGGATTAAGTGAAAGTTGGCTTTTCTACAGAAGTCCAGGTCTGGACATGTGCATGCTGATGGAATAGCAAATTCCTCTTTTGCAATTACATCTAGAAAGAGAAATGTTTTCCATTTGCTGCCTCCCCTCCCACTTGCCCAGCCTGGGGTAAGGGTCTTATTCAGTTCAGCCTCAGAGATGGAGGTTTGGGGGGGATAATAGGAGTTTCACAGATGCAAAGAAAGAGACAGGAGTGTGAGGAGAAAGGGGGAAGGGGGGGAGGAGGTACGAGTCCTGGCACAAATATTTAAGCATTCAAACTGTTGCAAAACTAGGCCTTGTAGGAATAAAAGCTTTGTGCGATGGAAATACAGACTCTGGGATGATTATTTCTGCTGCCTGTGAAGCTAGGAGGTTAAAACAGGGAAATGATAAGTGAAGAAGAGTTATGAGCAGCGAAGACAGAGGCAGTCCAGGCGCTGGTACACGCACATGCACCGGGCAGTTGGCCTGGGCCCATTGCTGAGCCAGGACCCTGGCCAATTTTCCCTTTTTTTTTTTCCTTCTTGGAAGAAAAGGAGAGAGGTTAAGCTGACCGGAGAAAGCAAAGCTACCATAGCCTTTTGTGGCCTGTAAAGCTGAGTACAGACTGTCATTGTCAGGCTGTGTAACACAGTCCACTTTTGTTGTTTACTTGCAGCAGCGGGTGGAAGGAACTGCTCTAAATTATGTTGGGTGACGGGGAGCCAGGAGAAAGGCTGTCGTGGGAGGAGGCTCTGCTGTCTTCCTGAACTTTCACTTTTGATTTTCAGCTGAGCTGGAAACATGATTCCTTATTGTTATTTTTTTTTAATGCCTGGACCCGAGGCCAGATCCTCAGCTGGGATAAATCAGCTCCGCTTCCCTGTAGCCAAGGAAGGTAGGAGGATGCACAGCGGTTCAGGATACGACCCGCCTTGTTTAGAGACAGCAGCACTTCTTTTCCCTGGTAAAAATCAGACCAACACATTCATGTGCTCAATCATCAAGTACGTGAACATTTTTCAAAAGCACAACTTCCCAATGACCCAGAATGCCTTTAAATAAAGAAGTGCTATTGGACCTCAGTAGTGTGAAAGGAGCGGTTCAAATCCCTGTCTTGCCCAGCTGTTAAACCTGTGTTTGATTTCTGAAAAACCTATAGAGAAAAAGGGTTAAAGAAGACCATACAAGAAGTAGAAGAAATAAATTGAATGCACATGTGCAATCATTATTCATACTAACGTTCCCTGTATTACTTCATAACACAGCTGTATACACAAAAAAACAGTCCAGTTTGGTTTCTTCCTATTCGAATCTTATTAATTTCTGTTTAATGGAACACAAATGTTTGCGCTCTTCATTTTGACGAATGCAGCCTTGTAGTGTATTTGTTAAGCATTAGCTAGCGCGGTTGTGACCATCTAATACAAATGTCTCTGGGCCTTTCATGGCTCCTGACAGGACATCTTTTGAGCATGACAGTTGCCATGGGGACGGGTGCAATGCCTATTTGGAAGGAAAATTGGGAGCAATGCTCATTACGTCAAAAACTACATCGGAGAGGGGGGGAAGGAGAATGTTTGCTTCTTGTGCTGACACTTAGCTGCTTGTTTTACCCGCCACCCACACACTTCCATCAAACAATATCTCTTTCAAATGCAGAAGTCAAAGTTTGCATCTCCTATCGTTCCAGCTGGAACAGGCAGGGGCTGTGTGAAATGAATATCATCGCGCGCAGGGCCGGGGCACTGCCTGGCTGGCTCTATCTGTCACTTCATAACACAGCAACACTGAGCCTTCTCAGTTTTCCCCTCCTCCTGCCCTTGGCCGAATGCTTCACCCAGCTCCTCAGGGCACTGCGGGGACACCGGGGCGGTGCAGGGAGGGGGCAGCTGGGTAAATCTAACCAGCTTGCTCAAAACCAGCAGATTTATTGTGGATTTATGCTGGTGAGAGGAGGATCGCTGTCTGTGCGTATCACAATTTCCACAGATAGGGAAGGTGGCCATAGCAAACATGAAGACCTTTGTATCCTCCCCGTCCCCCAGAATGCTGTGAGAAGTCAAGGGAAAAAAACCCCTTTTTGTAGAAAACGAGTCATAGACCCTTCTGTTTTCAGCTGTCTCTTCCCTTATATTCCTCTAAAGTCTGCACATTTCTTCCATTAGAAATTAGCCATTGCTATATTTTTCACTTTGTTCTGTTGACTTAGACTTTCAAAAAACCTCTAAACCCACACTGAAAAAAACCCAAATGCCCCAAAACCGGGATACCAGCCAAACAGTTGAAGGAAGAGATGCAGCAGACTCGCCACGAGGTCCAGGTTTTTTGGGGGGAAGTGTTTGCAAAGCACTCAGATATCCAGCTTTGAGTGCTGGGTTAATATACAAAATCTCAGTAAAATACAGGAGGTGGCTGCAACACCTTGCTGATAGCCCCTGATGCCCACATTGAATGGTCAGGGCTGGCCAGGTGCTTGGTCCCTGAGATACCTGGATCCTAAATGATTGCCCTTACAGTCCTGCTTTGCTTTCTGTGTTTTACAGTGACCAGGTGCCCACAGCAGCGCTCACGGGTTTTCATTTCCCCTCCTCTTAGGATCATACAGGCTATCCAGAACCTGTTGAGTCCATGTGCTAGGCATCTTGGAAATACGACAGCTTCCCCAGCATCTGGATGAATACAAATTATCTCACATATGGAACGGGGACAGGGTGGTGGAGTTGGCCTCTGCTTTGGCTGGGGAGGGGAGGCGTGACTATGGGGTTTTTACATGCCATCAGAGCACTTTTTCATTCTCTTCACTGTAAGGTTGCAGACGTGAAATGTGGTGCGGAGAAAGAGGCAGCTTTGACACACTTGCAAGTTTCCTGGCCATGATCAGTCTGCGGTGTTTCTCACTGGGGCCTCTCTGCACCAGAAAGGCTCCTCGATGAGCTCCCTCTAACACTCTGCCCTGACTCCAGGCAGCAATTAATTTCTAAGGTTTTATTTAAATGAAAAAAACCAACCCTCAAAACCCCCCTCCAAGAAATATATGCCATTATGTGCAGCTGTAACAATTCTCCCTCCCACCCCGCTCAGTCATGCATCGACAGCTGCCTTTAAACTTGAACTTTCTCCACTCCTGCACAGCCTGCTACCACTTGAACTGCTTGACTAATATCATCATCTAGCAGCAGCAGCAGCAGCAGCAGCAGCAGCAGCAGCAGATGTTATCTCGTCTGGGGAGAGAGGTTTCCAGGTCTGAATGCCAAAGATGCAGTGGGAGCTTGTACAGTCCCCATGGAGTCACAACCCTCAGGAGCCATAAAGCTGACTTTGCGCATGGGTGACAACGGGAGTTTCAGGTAGTGCCCAGACCTTGATGCTCTCCTCTCTCCCCTCCTCCTTTTCTTCTCGTGGCATTCACCAAAGCCAGGAGGCCATCTCTGAAAGGTGCAGGAGCTCCACCAGGATCTCTTGACTCTCCCTCACCTTGCCCACGACTTGATCAGCACTTTTGCAGAGTTCATTTAGCCCCATTAGATGGTTCTTTTTCTTCATCGAGGCAACATGTATGAAAGTCCAACTTCTCTTAGCTTTTCTGCACAGCCAGGTGCTACCCTCCAGATTTAGACATCAATACATATTTTATTTCTCAAACAGTTTCCCTCTCAGTAGATATATAAAAACAGTAGATATAAAAACACATGAAAATCTAGCATTGCAGCAAGTTTCAGAGTTAGCCTGTGGTATGTGTTTGCTGATGGCAGACATGAGGCAATTTGAATTAATTTAGCCGTCCCTGCCTAGTCACATGTTCCATCACCATAATTTATCTGGCTATCTGATAATTTTGTTTTGTTCAAACTTTAGGCCCAATTCTTTCTCCGGATTTATGCATGCAATGGCATGCACATGTCTCTTAGGTTTAGTGGGAATTACAAGTCTGTCTCTGAAGGGAGAGCTCTAGATCAAAGATTGTATGTTTGAACAAAATTTGTATGAAAACTACTCTGGAGAAGAGCATTCTATAATAGACGAGTGTGAATTTATTCCCAGTCTTGCCTTTCGTACTGTCTGGAAGTGTAATTTTCATAAAAAACTAAAGTTAGTTGAAAAAACCTAGGTTTTCATAATATCTGATTAAAAGTTATTGGTTTATCTCTTTTACAATGAAAAAAATATTTTCAGAATTTTCAGAATTTCATTATCCAGTTTTGAAGGAATTTAATGTTTAAGTTTTAGTTTTATTACTTTTACACAATTTCATAACATTTATGCCAGCATCAAAAATCACAAGTAGAAGACGCTTTGAAATAAAAAAGATCAAACTTCTAAACATGCTAAATATCACTTGCCTCTCTATGATTTTTAAAGATAATTAAAATAATAGATTACTTCAATTAAGTAATTACATGCTATCACTAGTTACATTGTGAAATACTGTAAATAATGAGCATAAAAATGAAAAACACATTACATTAACTAAAAGAAAATAATAATAAAAAAAAGAAATTCTGAAATGAACTTTTGCAAATCATCAGATGTTTCCATTTTCCACTTCATGGAAAATTTCAGCTGTATTTGGTTATGTTCTAAGTCTCTGACAGTCTCAATAGATGTTAGAGGTCTCGGAGCAGGAAAATGTATGTCATTTCAAAAGACTACTATTACAATTAAGTCTGCTGTCTCACAGACACTCTATTAAGCAGGGAATAAACACCCTCCTAAGTGTTTATTAGGAAGAAACTCTGCTTTCCAAACACTCGAGATAACTGCTTTTTCTTCTATGACAACCAGGTTTCGAAAGAAAGATGTCTCATTGTTCTCCAATACAAACCTCCCACACGCTTTTGCTTTCTCCTGCTTGCAATGCTTCACAGAGCTGCACTTTGCACACAGGGATCCAAAATAGGTCCTGGCACAAATAACCGCTGATGGCCAGGCTGGCCTACAGGCATGTTTAGACATATGTCTGCTTTTCTGCCCAGGGTGCAGCCTCCACAGAGCTGCTGTTTCCAATGCCCCAAACTAAAGGAGATTGGAAGACCCAGTGGTGGGCTTCACCTCACCTGACATGGTGTGCTCATGGAGGAGACCTCTGCGTCTGAGCAGGTCACCGTCAGCTCCCATTAGAGTCACGGGAGACAAGCAGGCTCTTCAGAGTATGATTCATCTGGCCTGAGTTAGACGTCTGCTTCCCAAGGAGGAGAGCTGCTCAGCAGTGGGGCTTCTCTCCTGTGACCACACGGGGAGCCTGAACGACTGCCACAAGTGCAAAGGTCTGCCTCTGCTCAGGTCCATCACACCCAACGTGCTTAGCAATAATTTGATTTAACATAGGGGCTGGGTGACCAACTCCCTTGGCCATTATTGGAAAATTAAAACCATGTCCCCAGCCAAAAAATCTCCTTAGACCTTACAGAGTCTTCAATGGTGCTGTGCCATGAGGCGCTCACTCAAACATCCTCTCTTCTGGGCCATACTGTATTTTACACAGCCAGAGGATGCTCCAAGTGCAGCGTTTCCCTTGGCACTGGGAGGGCAGGGGTTTCTCTACAGCCTCATCGTGGTACTCAGAGGAGAAATTGCTCCCATCTATTGAAACCAGCAGTATTTCTACCATTAGAGTGAAAAGAATAACTTGTATGGAGTTAGATTTCCTTTTTCTTTGCAGACAGCCAGGCATTTCTTCCCTATTCAAATTTGCTTGGCAATATTATAATTGCAGAGAGGAACAGCTTCCTTTGAGCCAACAGTATCAAGAATGCAAACAGACTTAGTGTGTCCAAGCTGGGACCATCAGTCACCTCTATCTTCCTTTCCAAACTCAGCGAGCAGTCTTTGTGGCCAGGCAGAGG
This sequence comes from Balaeniceps rex, assembly GCA_013401315.1. Classification (NCBI taxonomy): domain Eukaryota; kingdom Metazoa; phylum Chordata; class Aves; order Pelecaniformes; family Balaenicipitidae; genus Balaeniceps; species Balaeniceps rex. The sequence goes on from VYZW01022470.1 coordinate 68,578, forward strand.
GATGGAAAAGCACATTCAGGGTCTCAATCTCTCAAGCAGAAAACTGAAATTTAGGAAAAGGTAAGAGAGATTCAGATCTAAGAAATATTAGAAGACGATAAATGTTTGCTTTCCCTGAGTTTCCTGGGTCTTGCTGAAGGCAGCATCCCCATAAAAACTGGTCAGCTGAAAGGCTTGCTATGTAAGTGCAGGGGTTACATTTAGATTTCCTCTCCTTGCTGATGCAGGAATAGCCCTGGTTACAAAAAACATGGACGTCTGGTACAGCTCAAGTGCGTTTGTGCCAGAGCTCCTACAACGTGCTCCTGCTACCATAGCCCTTTACTTTGTCATGCTCATTTAAAATAAAATCACTGGCTGGTGATTAACAACACACCCACACGCACAAAAAGAAAAAAGAGAAAACAGTTATGGTCTGATATGTCTGCTAGGTCTGCATCACTGGTAAATGAAAAAGACCATTGTTTTACTGGGAAGATTGACATCAGAGATGAGAGCTAGGGTTGAATCCAGACAATACAGCACAGGTTGTCCAGCTAACCACAAGATACCGGTATCTAGATATCCTTGAGGAAAGAACTGGGAGAAGATGTGTCTGGGGATGACATGGGTCAGGGCAATCCCAGTCACAAATAAAGGCTGGGCAGAGAATGGATTGAGAGCAGCCCTGAGGAGGACTTTGGGGTGATGGTTGATAAGAAGCTCAATGTGACCCAGCAATATGCACTTGTAGCCCAGAAAGCCAACCATATCCTGGGCTGCATCAAAAGAAGCATGACCAGCAGGTCAAGGGAGCTGATTCTCCCCCTCTACTCCACTCGCGTGAGACCCCACCTGGAGTACTCCGTTCAGCTCTGGGGCCCCCAACATAAGAAGGACATGGACCTGTTGGAGCGGGTCCAGAGGAGGGCCACAGAAATGATCAGAGGGCTGGAGCACCTCTCCTACGAAGACAGGGTGAGAGAGTTGGGGTTGTTCAACCTGGAGAGGAGAAGGCTCCAGGGACTTCTTATAACAGCCTTCCAGTAACTGAAGGGGGCCTACAAGAAAGCTGGAGAGGGACTTTTTACAAGGGCATGTAGGGACAGGACAAGGAATAATGGCTTTAAACTGAAAGAGGGTACATTTAGGTTAGCTATGAGTGTGGTGAGGCACTGGAACAGGTTGCCCGGAGAAGTTGTGGATGTCCCATCCCTGGAAGTGTTCAACACCATGTTGGATGGGGCTTTGAGCAACATGGTCTAATGGAAGGTGTCCCTGATCATGGCAGGGGGGTTGGAACTAGGTGATCTTTAAGGTCCCTTCCAAACCAAACCATTCTATGATTCTATGATTCTATGACACATCTGTGAAGTTTCCCTTTCCTGAGTCAAATGGCTGAATCACTTAAGAAGGACGATGCTCTTGATGTGCCCTTGGAATAGTCTCTTTCTGGAATGGCCGCTTCCCCTTCTCCTTCTGCAGCTCTCCCTTCCAACACCAGCATCATTAAGTGTAATTAGCTTCTTTTTCCACAACTGAAGCCTACATTTATGCAACTTTGTGTATTCTGCTACTTCAATTCATTTTCCGGCCTACATGCCATTTGTACCAACATTGGCATTCCTAGTTAAAGCTGTTCAATCCCTTAACCCATTGACAGCCTGAGGCCGGTGTCCCAGTTACCTGTTACTGAGATAGTTCAGTGTAAATCAACTCCTCTGTCCCTTCTAGAAAATGGAAGTCCAAAATCAAATGAGAGTAACAATGTTATCCTATTTCTTATCATTCCCTTTTTCCTTTTACTCTATTCAGATCCTTCCTTTTTTGATCTGCTCTCTTCTCTCCCCCTTCTCCTTCCCACATGTCCTTCATGAATCAAGAGCCCTCTCACTTGCCCAACGTGAGGTTCCCATGCATTTTGTTGCAACCACACAAGGATTCAATTTGCTCCTCTTCAACTAAGACCCAAACTCAGGCCTTAAATGCTGAAACCACTCAAACCAGCAGAAAACAATTCCTGCTTCATGTGTCCTCAGGGCTACATCCTAGGCTTTGCAACCCCGATACTCCAGGAAATCTTCACACAGTATCTTCACATAGTTACACAGGGTTCATGCTTCTTCATTCTTCATTATCAAGGGCCATCTGTGTTTCCTCACTCAACATACATACCCTTCTTAGGTTTTCTCCTGCCCTCTCTATTGTGAGCTGACTGTTTCAGGATTCCTCCACAACTAAAACGGCATGGAATTGCTGTCTTCTGTTGTGGTTTAAACCATCAGGCAGCTAAACACCACACAGCCATTTGCTCACTCCCCCCTCCCCAGTGGGATGGTGGAGAGGATTGGAAAAAAAATAAAACCCGTGGGTTGAGATAAAGGCAGTTTAATAGGACAGCAGAGGAAGAGAAAGTAGTAATAATAATAGTGATAAAAGAATATACAAAACAAGTGATGCACAATGCAATTGCTCACCACCCACTGACTGATGCCCAGCCAGTTCCCGAGCAGCAATTGCTGCCCCCCGGCCAACTCCCCACAGCTTATATACTGAGCATGACGTCATATGGTATGGAATAGCCCTTCGGCCAGTTTGGGTCAGCTGTCCTGGCTGTGCCCCCTCCCAGCTTCTCGCTGGCAGGGAATGAGAAGCTGAAAATCCTTGACTAGTGTAAACACTACTTAGCAACAACTAAAACATCAGTGTGTTATCAACATTTTTGTCATACTAAATCCAAAACACAGCATTATACCAGATACTAGAAGAAAGAAAAGAAAAAAAGTCTCTAGTCTCTCCTGATAAAGAATCATAGAATCATAGAAGCATAGAATGCTTTGGGTTGGAAGGGACCTTTAGAGGTCATCTAGTCCAACCCCCCTGCAGTGAGCAGGGACAGAAGGAAGGAAAGGAATACATTTTTATACAATTTCTCTTCCAAAAAGTGATGCTATATTTCAGGAAAAAACAATGAGCAGAAAAAGCAGAGTTTGGTCCCCACCTTAACCCAACAGGATGAATTTCCTTTGCATTTGTTCTGGTCAGGCACATAGTTCATTTACTTATCACTGATTTTGCATCCCTGCTCATGTTCCTCAATGAATGTGGCCCAAAAACCTCTCTCAAAGATACAGATACTAACAACAATCTCAAGTTTGATTCCCTCCATGTTCTATATTAAGCAAGTATCATAGATTGCATGGGAAAACATTTCTATATCGAGCTCTATTTCTACATTCTCAGAAGAGGAATGTTCCATAGTTACTGAAGAAGCTTACGCCATATGGTCCCACCTACATGATCTTCCTTCCTGTTTTCACAGTATATTTTGCGCTATTTAGCCACTTTTTTTTGTTTTGCTGTTGATGTATCCACAGTGATCCAACAACAGCTAGTTTCTTGCCATTCAGCTGTAGAAGAATTGCGACAGTAACCATTCTGTGCCTGTATGTGACTGAGTCTAATAGAGGGATGGTCATTTTTTCTTAAATTGTTCTTCCCAGTTCCATCATCTGTCTCATCTCCTGTTATTAATATTGTTAACACTGTTCTTGTAACAACAGCCAGAGGCTTTGGCCTCCAGCTACATGAAGCATTGAAATACATTTTTTTTCCTTTTCCTTTTCACTATCTATTAAGGTCACAGCAAGATCTGCTTCACTTTTTCCTCTGCTTTCCCCCTATATTAAATGCAAATACGTTTTTATGTTGTTAAGTGGGAATGTTGTTAAGTGGGAAAGACAAGTCTGCAAAATTTGGAGAGTGCCAAATGCCCTGTGCAGAATTAATTTGCCTCCCCCCTGCCCCCGTCTGCCAGTGCCCACAATAGCTCACTGCTTTTTTCCATCATAGTCAGAGGAGGCAGAAACTAAGAAAAAAAACAATGCAATGACAGGAAAACATGAAAATTGAATTAAAAAATCACAAATGTGGAAAAATAATAGAAGTCATCATCAACCACTAGACAAGAGACTCAATGAGCTACAACTCTGTTATCCAGCTGAGGGTCATGTCCTGAAATGTCTATGGAACATCCTGAAAATTTCCTGAGCTATTAGAAACTTAAATTATTTAGTCTTCAGGCCTGATTAAAGAAAAGATTAATCACTTACTGTAGAATGTTTCATATTATACCTGCTGTGTGAGGACTTTTCCATAATTTATAAAGCTCAATGTCACAGCTCCTCTGTGAAGCAAATATTATTCCTGTTGTAGGGAAAAATGCATTTAGACATACAGAAACTCAGACTACTTTTACTTTTTATACTGTATAAGATACTTATACCATAATTATCAATGGAAATACATTTATTTAAAAGGAGATAAAGGATTTTCTATAGTTTCCTGTGGTAGTCCTCAGTTTCTCTTCATTTCTGGTTTCTTATTTTGGGTTCTGTGTCACACTTTACATATTATAGATACAAATGAAAAAATAGAGAGGAATCTGTCACTTACTCCACAGCATATAAATTCACCATGTTCAGCTACACATTAAGGAGGTTGACTGTGAAGTTCTTTCTTATTTGTTTCCCTATTTTAGGTAATCATCTACTGGGTTCTAGATTTAGGAAAAAAAAAAAAACCTTCATTCCTTTTGAATTTTAAAGCATAGAGCCTTTCAGATTTGTACATTATTAAGATGAGACACAAACAATGATCAACAGACTTTTGCAAGACTATTTCCAAAGTGAAAAAGGTGATTTTACTGCCATGACTACCATTAAGATATTCATGAAAATTTGGTCAGGAAAGTAATAGAGGATTCCTTGGCCCTGTTTGTAGTAATGTTTGGTAATTTCTTTTTTTCTGAAGTATGGGCAAAAACTAGACTAAACTGGGCCACTCAAACTATGGGCTCAGTCCTGAAAATACTTGTAGTAAGGCCCAGCTTTGCACATCTGAGCAGCTTCAACCAACTCTAGAGGAAATATTCCCATGTGTAAAATTTACTCCGATTTGTAGGATCAGGGCTTACATTAGGAAACAGTGCTGCAGGCCTGCTTAGGGGAACAAAACAGAACAGCTGCACCTAATATGTGTCATTATTATTATTGGTTTAATCTGTCCCCTGTGAAAATCAAATTATGCTCAAATGGCATTTGCCTAAGCTGAACTTGAGAAACAATTAACAAATGTAGCTCCAAAGTATAACGGAGGCTGGAGGACTCTCTGCCACTGCTGACACTTGTGGCTGCATGTGGGGATGACGTGTGGAGATGTGCAGAGCCAGAGGCTCTCCAGGGCCCTGGGGCAGGAGGTGTCCAGCTGGCGTAAAGCTGTGTCTCCTCCTGCATCCCTGGCTGTGCGGTGGGACAGGCTCTTGCACAAGGATGGGCTTTTTCGGTGGTGGACTCCTTCTCCCTGTGTAGGAGCCTAGCACTGAGCACACGTGGCTTCTTTCAGACGTCTTTCTTCCTAAGCACATAGGATTGAAGGATATTTCCAGGAGGTCTTCATAGATCAGTGGTCAATCAAATCATGGTCCACATGGAGCCAGGGGCAATAAGGGAAATTTGCAGACTGTACAGACCAAGTGCAGGAAAAGACAAGCTGTAAAAAGAAACATTGAGAGCTATTCCCCAGCAGGCTGCTGAATGAGTTAAGCCTGCTCAGGGGCTGCTTTGACTTACACTCGGTCCAGCAGAGGTTTTATGTGAGCACTTACAGCAGCAGCCATAGCAACCCACCACAATACAGATATCACCTTGGAGATGCAGGGAACCAAAGGTACTCATGGACCAAGGACGTGGGCTCTTGAATATCCTGAAAAGGGGAAGCTCTTAGCCAAAGAACAAAGCAGACACATGAGCCTGTCAGCATCTCCCACATAGCATCATTTTATTGTGACTCTCACAGCAGTTAAGAGCTTGCAAAGAAGTATCATTGAGTGTGGAGAAAGTCTGCCTCTGTGCAGGTGGGCTACCAGGAATTCATTCAGGTTTTGTTGGGTATATTCTGTGAAAATTCACTGCTGCTTGGGGTTTTGGTAGAAAAGAGAAAACTGGTCCATGCAAAGGGGGAGAGGCAGAGGGAGGAATTCAAAACTCAGAAAGGATCTCCAGTGGAACAAGATAACAGCTGCATCTCCATTGGAAAGGAGGAAACATGAAAGAAATGTCAACAGACACCATAATTTTTTATTTCCAGAAACAACCAATCAGGTCTTAATTCAAGTGTTACTTTTAATTTCTAAGGAACCTTATGTAACTAAGGACACTTTTAAAAAGCAGAGAGATGAAGATACAGCACTTTGTTTGTATCAAGAAATCATCTCAGCAAGGCATAAGGGAGCATGATTTTATGCTGGAAGAGTTAGAAACCAGGAATGGAAGTACTGTGGTGGGAGGAGGGGCCCCCTCTTCCCACATCAGCACTGTCCAGTTGTCCTGGTTTCAGCTGAGTTAGAGTTACTTTTCTTCCTAGTAGCTGGCATAGTGCTGTGTTTTGGATTTAGCATGAGAAGAATGCTGATAACACACTGATGTTTTAGTTGTTGCTAAGTAATGCTTAGGCTAGTCAAGGACTTTCTTTTTCAGCTTCCCATGCTCTGCCAGGTGCACAAGAAGTTGGGAGGGGGCACAGCCCAAGATAGTTGATCCAAATCGACCAAAGGGCTATTCCATACCATATGACGTCATGCTCAGTATATAAACCGAGGGGAGTTAGCCGGGGGGCAGCGATCGCTGCTCGGGGACTGCCTGGGTGTCGGTCGGCGGGTGGTGAGCGGTTGCATCACTTGTTTTCTTTTCCCTGGGTTTTGTTTGTCTCTCTCGTTCTCCTTTTCATTACAATTATTATTATTATTATTATTATTATCATTATTATTACTATTATTATTATTTTATTTCAATTATTAAACTGTTCTTATCTCAACCCGTGGGTTTTCTTACTCTTGCCCTTCCGATTCTCTCCCCCATCCCACCGGGGAGGGGGAGGGTGAGCGAGCGGCTGCATGGTGCTTAGTTGCCGAGTGGGGCTAAACCACGACACCAGTGCAGTGTTGGACACTGCAGGCTGCACAATCTGCTCTGCCCAGGGCTCTGCTTGACCATGTGGAGCATCAGGTTCTTCCAAGTGGGCATCGGTTGTAAGAGATAGGTGTCATTTCCAGCCTTGCTTTTCTTGGATTTCGTACATGCTGTGAGTTTGTTATAGTGGGATGGGGAATGATCTGAGGGGTTATATGGAGGAAGTCATCCTGGGCATTTCTGACTAAACTGGATGGCGTGCTGTCCACAGCTGCAGGGGTGTTGAGTTGGTAATCCAGGTAGCCCCATCTAGTCCCATGTTCCCCAAAATACTTGGAAAAAGATTCAAGTGGGCCTTGAAGGACACAAGAAGGTGGCACTGGCCCTCTGGACAGCTCTGGATTTCACCCAGAACCTGGGCTTGGACAGCATTGGTGGTGTAAGGATATCCACATGGTGGTGTACCATGGTGGTGATGCCATGAAAAGCCAAAAATCAGGCTAATCACAGGTATCAGTGGAATGCCTACATCAGTGGTGCAAAAATATCTACATGAGAGAGCTGGTGATGAGCATGTCCAGTGCAATGTTTGGGATGGTCAGCAAAGATTTTAGATTCGTCTTTTCTGGGGGTATTTCTGCTAATGGGGCTGTTTGCAAGCACAGCAGCTTTGCTCCACAGGTGGTGTCAGATCCATAAAGAGCCTGGGCAAAGGTTGGGGATATGGGCTGCTCCCTCTTTCCAGCTGCCTGCTGGATGCCTCTCTGGTAAACTGGACCAAACAGGGCCCTGTTGACTTGGGCTCCTGGGCAACTGCCAAGAGCGCTCACCTCTTAAACCAGCTCTGTCTATAACAATTTTATTCTCCTGTGCACACCATGGCACTGAAGCACAGGGCTCTTTGAAAGACCAGCTCCTAAGACCTTGTTTCGTAGTGGTAGACATTACAGTCAAATTCAGCCACCCTTCTACAGGCTGCCACTTGGGTTATTTCATCAGCTACTTTGGTGGGAATGAGGGGCATATCAGCCCTGGGGCTGCTGGAACATGGCTTCCCCTCTAGACAAGGGAGGGCTACAGCCATGATGCCAAACATTTTTAGGGAGTTTTCATGTAACTGTTACGTAAGCACAGGTTGATTATTCTTTCCAACTTGTTAAATTTTAGCATGATGTTCACTGCTGTCATCTTTATGGCACGCAGCTTTAAGGCTGTGACTGTGAATAGTGTTACACATTGTATATTTGTTTTGTTTTCCAGAAGGGCTGGAACAATTTGGTATTTTTATGCAGATCTCATAGATCCAGACAGGTCTGTGTTGCTCTCCTATGTCTACTCTAGCCAGGAACTCCACCAGCATTTCAATGCCTGCTATTCAATAACACTTACTAAAGTAAAGGGAAAACCAACGATGATCTTCCTAACTACTGTGCCAAGTGAATGGAAACCACAAGAAGTGTCTTGACTAGATAGCAGATCTTCACACCTTTTGACAGATGTGCTACATACGCAGAAAACTTAGTGACATTTTTCCATCCATGAGAGTCCCACCCTCTGCATAAACATCAAAGGGAACATACCTGGAAAATTCACTCAGATGAAGAGTATGAATTCATCACAGATTCCTCCTCAGCATCTGCCTAGATGAAAAATAAGCAGATCCAGACTACATCAGAAGGGGGAAGCATCTAGCAAAGGTGAACTGTCTCTTTCCTGAATGCTGCCCAGAGGTGGGGAAGGCAACTCTAGATGACTTCTGTGATGCTTCTGCTTGGCCTTTCAGCTAGTCTTTGACTGGATTGACCTTAAAAGGCTGCTAACTCTCTCACTGGTGACACTAGAAGGCATTGGCAGAAAGGTACTGACTTTGCTACAGCTGTTCCTGCTTTTTGTACAATTGAGTGAGGTGACCACTCCTAGCACTTAAATATGGTGCCTGTAGGGCATCTGTTTTTCACCACTCATGTAAAATCTATATATAACTGTTAGCTATTATTAACTATTAGTTATGGTATAATGTACTTGTAAAACAAGCCATGTGGTAAACAATATATTAGTGATGCACAGCACTTTTTCAGTGCAGGAGATAGTCGGGGCCTGGCTGAAGGCTTAAAGTTAGAGCACGAACAGACCAAACTGAGCTGAGACTGTCTGAAAGAAGAAAATATTAAAAGGATCAAGGGAACAGCAAATTTTCCTGCTCTGTGGAAAAGAAGAGGCTCTCACAAGACAACACAGGGGAAAGCCTCAAGGCCATGTTGTACTCACCTGCCTTGCTAGGTGAGTCCCCAGGTAGCACTACCTGTCATGTATTTATATGTGTCTTGACATATTAGTAATGTTACACAGACGTGACAGTCCACAATTCTGCATGGGGGAGACAGATATGCAAAAGTTATTATAGTTGTTTAACAAGTATGGCGTGGAGAACAAAATGTACTGCTCAAGGGAGAGCGTTCTGTCATGGCTGGGCCAGGACACAACATTCCTACATCCAGGCTTCATCTTCTCAAACACCTGTGGCTTCCTTTCAACCCCTATCATTACCCCTGGGGCATCCTAGCCTGCAGTTAAAGATCTAAGCCTTCTGTTCCACTGTACAGAAACAAGTTGTTTTGTCCCCTTAAAAATCTAGTATAAAATGCTAATACAAAAGCAACAACTTTTATTGAGCATGAAATAATGTCACGGACCAGCAGAACTACATGACCACTCAGTGGCCACGCTCATGTAGAAAAACCACAGCGAGCAGCTGAATTGCATACATGTGGCAAAGAGAAGAAGAGCAAAAGCTGGCTGGCTCCAAAGTGCAGGGACACCTTCTCTCCTTCCCATCCAGATACATGGGAGGGCAGGGCGGTGGGTCCCCCAGGGTGTTCGCAGTCAGATTGTGAAAGGCTCTTGAGGCAGCAGCACACTCTGACTCCCCGTTCCTCCTTGAGGAGCTGTTTCTATTTTGACTCCTACAGAGATACGCCAAATAAAAGCAACTTTAATTTCTACCACAAGCTGAAAGCATCAATTCCGGTAAGCAATCCCCAGACCTAGGATAATACAAGACTAATGAAGAAGTTAACAGCGGTGTAGCCTGATATTAGCTTGAGTTTCGACAGCCTCAGAACTTAAAAATTATGAGCTCCCTCCACCCAAATGAGTTTGGCTGAAAAAAAAAGCTATTTTCTTTTGAAGCACAGTTCAAGCTGCTTTTATGTAAAGTCAAAAGTCAGAGTGTATTTTCCAGGTCCTGTGTCCACCTGCAACTTTTTCTCCTCAAACGCAAACCTCCGTGTAATGACATGACTATGTAAGCTGAGGCTTCATTAAAAAAAAAGTCTCATTGCCATACGTCTGATAAAAATCTCAAAAGCTGACCACGTTGTGACACTCATGAGACAACAAGTTTTCTAAAAGAGAAAATCCATTTTGGTCAGTAAGGCTTCTTTTTGCTGGATTTCAGTATCTCAAAGATAGGCATGCAGAACAATATATCAGCCCATCTGAAAAAATAAACAAGAAGCTATGAAAAAGAAATGTGACTTATCTTTTTTTTAAGCTTTCCCACCACTTAGTTCTAGATATCACCAGTACCAGTAGTACAAAATTTGAGCCCTTCTCCAGAGAAATAGCATTAGTGAATATTAATAAAAAGGGAAGGGGGAACAAAGAAAGATCTCATAGTTTTTTCTTCTTACTATATTTACAAAGCTTCTATTATTTGAAAGCAAAATAGTTTTTATTTCTATTGCCGAGAAATAAGGACACTTCAAATAGAACCATACCTGAGTTTTCTCACATAAGCATATACAGTGCCTTGAGCTTTTGAACTTCTGAGAAAAGGTCCTGGTTTATAAATAAAGTGAGTAGGAACATGTAACTGTGCAGTGAGTGGTATCAGGGCTTAGCTCATCAATGAAACTCCTCACATAAAAAAGTTAAGGACATACAAAAGGGTTTATAGGTTCAGGATTTCAGACCCAGTGATCAGTGCAATGGAAACCCCTAAACGAAAGAGACAGGCTCCAACTCTTTGATCCATGAATTGCACAGCCTTTTGCATACACTGACTAATGACCATGCATCAGCCTTGTGTAACAACCATCACAAATTTTTTGATAGTCCTTATTTTACAAGTGGTAAAGATCTGGTGGAGAAGGCAGTAATTGTTCTGATTTATGATGGGCTCAGAGACATGAAGCAGCTCTGTCTGCTCCAAGGTAAAGAAAGGGTTTGAAAACAAAACTTAAACCATGGTGACCTCCATCACTCCATGCTTCCCATGTAGACGGCCATCTGTGCCCCAGCAGCAGCCTGCCAACAGCTTGGGCCTATAGTGCAGCTATCTAAATGTTAGACATCTAGCCAAGCCTGTTGTTTGGGGTCTCCTTGTAGCTGATGGACAGACAGGTACCAGTCTTCCCACTGGTCGTGAATACCTACAGAAGTTTGGGATGAATGGCACCCTTACAGGTGTATCTCTCTCTGCATTGTTTATAGCTAGGTGGGTGACTCGGTCAAGACACTAAATCTATGGGCACCTAAAATCAGGCTGAAGGAGTTTCACTTTATACTAAGGAAGACTTGACCTCAGATGCTCCACAACTGCCAGCAGCCGTGAAGCCCTTCAGAGCCTTTGCAGGCATCTCCTGACTAATGGCACACAGTGAGCTCAAAGCTGCCAGTGCATCAGCCCAAAGGTGTGTTTAAGTGCTCTGCTTTCAGGGGGATTTAGAGCTTGAGCACAACCTCTTTTAGCACGGGTTGTATGTCAAAAACACAGTCTGATCTTGGACATCTGGCAAATATATGTATATGCTTAATTGAGAGAATAAACATTCTCCAAAGATCCAGAGTCCTGAGATTGCAACCTTGACTTTAACCATTTGGCTTTTTCACATGCTAGTAAATGCCATCTATCACGCATACCACATTAGAGTCTACCCCAAAAAAACTAAAACAGATCACAGTTCTATGAAACCGGGAAAAAAAATTTCTGATAGGATTTAAAGATGTAAGATTACATTGTAATCTTCTCTCCAAAAAGGAAAATTAAAAGAAAGGCTGAGAAAGAAAAAAAAATGCAAATTATTCCTGCTGTGGCATATAAAAGCTAGAAGAATTTAATTTTCTGGTCTGTTTGTCCTAGCATGCTTCTCTAGGCTTGTCATCAGTTCCACTGGAACACAGGGAATGTAAAAGATATTTTAATACAAATTACTGTATTTGATTCATTCCATTCTCCTTATAAAATCATCTGCTGTAAAATTATGTCTAATGTGAAACAGTAATAATTTGCTTGCTACTCACTGTATTAATACCTATTAAAACTGACCACAGTAGCATGCACCCAGTTGTTGCAACATGCAAAAACCCACAAGATTTATTTCGATGTGTCTGGAGAGTGCCAAAACATAAAAATATATTGAAATTTAAAAGGTCTAATGTAGCTATTATATAGATCATGGACAAAACTGTCAGTCAACTCAGAATGGCACAGCCAGCTATTTCTAAATATCACAGACCTCTTATAAATCCATTTCTGTGATGTTTCCTACATGAGTTCCACCTGTCACAGGATTTTTTTGACCTCAATTTCAAGACTTGCCATGTCCATAGACCTCTTTAAGCACTGGAAGGTTCACTACATGAAACAAATTGATTTAAGAATACACATCTATAAACGGCACTAAAGTCATCTTGCAGAAAGCTCTTATGAACAGTGTGTTTACCATCAGTACTAATTAAAGCCTGGAATCTGACCCCAGCGTTAGAGACTATCCCAGTGCTGGCTACAGATCAGCCTATCTAACAAAAAAAACCCTCTAAGCAATACCATATGGAAGACCGGTGGTCTCTGGTAGGATTGGCCTTTGGTGATAAGATCAATGGGGAGGCGAACATGACTAACAGTATTCCAGTGCTTTGATACTCTGGTGATAGGCGCTATAAAAAACCTCAGACAGTTTGTATCAACCCACGCTCGCCAAGCGTGGCAAAACGCCAGCCCAACCCCTTCGGTTGATGGACAGAAGCAATGCTGAAGATGGGGGTTTTCTCCACAAACTAGCAAGTGGTGGACAGAGATCCATGACAGTGAAGCGATAAGGTGACAAGAGCCTTTTCCTCCCGCAGGAAGCGCATGCAGCTTCTCACAGGAGGATGAAAACTGCAACCATAAAGCAAGCAAATCAGCCAATAAAGATTATTATGAGCCTGCTAGCATGCAGAGTGCTAAAAATTTGCAAACTTCAATCCTTCCTGCATATAACATGTAGATCAAACTACCTCTTACTGCTTCCAGCTGTGGGAGGCTGAACATATGCAGCAGGAAACCTGCAGCCACATGTAAAGGGAAGGAGGCACCCATATGGTGTGCGCTCCAATGGAGGAAGCCTGTGCTTACAGCACTGCACGTCATGCAGCACTAGGTGACACACGGGAGCTTCTGGGGACACCATGGTGCCTCCACATTGCGTGAGGTTCATTTAGGCCCCATTTTGACAAATTTGGAGGTATCCTGCCCTTGGTCTGGCCCTCTGTGATGGGGGTCCCTATGGAGAACTTGCGCAGGGGAGCTGTGATGAGGCATGGGGGGTGGATGAGGCTTAGCCAGAGGAAACAGTGTAAATCTCAGCAGTGGTTGACTTGTGGTTTCATCCACAAATTGTTTAGGCAAAGAAGGGCAACCTACTTCCACTGCAAGGGTGTAAACACATACATGTTTCTTAATCCCCCTGCTCTTCCTGAACCCAGAAAGCATTTACTAGCCTGCCCGGAAACTCTCCTCTGCACCAAATGGCTCCTAAGAAAGGGCTGGTTTAATGTAAGCCCAGAAAATGGCAGACAGCATCAATTTGCACTGGAGGGAGCATCCATAGGCACCCAGCTCTAGCTCTGTGAAGGGGATTCACACTGCTCTTCTCCAGGACTTTCCCCATCAGCTCTCATGCACCTCTCGGCTTGCTGGCTATTGAAGATCCCACTCTTGGGCCAGCAGATGTAGCGCCTGACTGAGCGAAGAGGGGGCCTGAACATGAGAAAATGAAACACCCAGGGCCTTCTGCCAGTCCTGCAGCCCTTAACAACTTGCCTATGGGAGCGCATAAAGAATGATGGCTATCCTTGCCCAACTCATTGGCAGCACGCTCTGTTAATGCGATAAAGCAGAGGAGAGGGCTGATAAGAGTAGGAAATGCAGGAGTACCTGGAATGAAGGTAAGATGTGTGCATGAGATAGAAGTTCAGCTGTCAACACTGGTAAATTGTGTGTGTCTATCACTGTCCTATAGAAATGAGAACACTGGGCACAGGATGGGCTGCACTGCACCTACACTGTGCAGATCTTCAGAGGGGGGTGACCACATCCAAACTGCTTGGGGGGAGTGGTCAGTGTCACATGCTAACGCCCCAAATGAGCACTGTTTGATATATTGGTGGTTGGGCTGGACTGAAAATGTGCCTGGAAGGGCTATGACACATTAGCAATATAGATGACTGAGTCTTAGGGCCCAGAAATGTTCCCAGGCATGGTTCGGTTTATTAGCACACGCTTTGCCTTTGGGATCTCATCACCATGGGGATTAGTTGACGTTTGTACCACTGCAATGTGCTAATTGCTACTTTTAAGAATATGGTCTTCTGAATATTGTTGCAAGAGGCAAAACAAAAGGAGCAGTAACTTTCAGAAGTGTGAGTGCATTAAACACAAAGATACTCATATAATCTGTGGAAGTAAGACATCATCATTCCATCACATATGTATTACACCAGCACAAGAGAAATCACAGTGATTAAACAAGCATTAAAAGGACAATTTCATTACCTGGCAAACTTAACACTGGATGCAAACCTCTTGCCTTTGAGTGACATTCTTGATACATTCTGATAGCAGGGACATGGATACACCTTGATGGCCTTATGAAAGAAAAAGTGAAAGGGGAACAGAATATAACCAGTAGTGAGATAGGAATTGCCACTGCAGGTTAGTCAAATGCCTTCTGCAATCTGGTATTCTGCCTCTGGCAGGCACAGATGCTTTGAAGAAAGGTGCAAACCACACACAATGTACCGCTATGCAATGACTTGCCCATGGAACAGTTTCTGCTTAACTTTAGGAGATACATTACGTCCCAGAGCATGACAGCTTATCCCAGCTTGCATGACTCCCACATTTTTATCCTAGCTTGTATAAGAGTAGATGTGATGATTCATACACATCATTTGGTGCTGCTTTTAGCATTTGTGGAGGAAATGCTAACTGCTCCTTCTTACTCCTTTGACTGATTTTTACCACTGGAGTTATTGTGGGGCTTGTGACAAAAGAGGCAGAGACAGGTGCTCTGCTTCCAGCTTATAATACATCTAGATTCAGGTAATTTCTTCCAGACTTAAATAAATCAGGAGCAGCAAAGGGAACTGCATGGCGTTAGTGAGGCCTGCCTTGCTTTTTAAATATATAACTTGCAAGTTGAGCCAGACTTTATTTCTGTTTGTGTTGTGGCATGACACCTTGTGACTTTGATTTAAGTGGGGGAGCAGGTGAGGGCTTTGGTGACTTTCCACTGGCTGGAGATTTCTCTTCAGGAAGCCAAGTTCACCTGCTGGCTTCAGCTGTGAGCCTCCAGACACCTCCAGGCTGTTGCTTATTGGTTTTGAGGCCTCTCTTGCCCCATGGGTGGGTTAACTAATGACGTTCCTCTATTCCTGCCATCTCCTCTTACCCAGAGAGCCACACAGCTCTCAAGGCCCATTGATGTGGTCCCATCAATCCATCATCATTGTAATGTGGTGCGGGCCCTGACACCCCCCCACCCCTCATGCTGGCTTCCTCACTGGAATTGCAGACCTTGTTTCCATTTGCAAGCTTGGATCTCTGAGGAAGGAAGAAACGCTTTATGAGTCACTACCCTCAAGAGCTTTACACTTCATGATGTAAATGTAGGAGGGTATTGTTCAGAGGTCTTTCAGTTTGCTCTAAAAACCTGCAAATTCAGGTGCAGAAACCAAAATCCTGAATTTGTCTATTTGGCTATATGGAAATGGTTATAGCAAAATGCTGACACCTGCAGAATCTTCCATATAATTTTCAGTTAGGAAACAGCAAATACAAAGACCCTCAGCTCCAAGCTGGCTCAAGAAATGAGCTTCCATTTACCATTGTATGCTTTGCTCTTGTTGGTGCCAGTAAACTCTAAGCAAGTTGTCTGCAATAGCAAATACTTACATTGCATAAGTATAAATGACATGTTTTTATGAAGGATTCCAACATGCTGGCTACATCAGAAGGGGAAATAGGTGGAAAAGATGATGAGAGTGTAGTTCTTAACTGGCATGTAGCAAAGGGAAAGTCCAGCTCCTAATGTATTGTGGAACTACCTGGTAAAAATTTATGCATGCTTTTGGGCTCCATTTAATCCACAGATTAGGAGCACTAAAGTTGCCACAGGAGAGGCCAAGCATATTAGCAAAATAACACACGTACTCCACCCTTGGAAGATCTGTAAATACAGTACTCCAAAACCATCTGTCAGCCCTCCAAAACCATGACAGGAAAGGTAAATATTAATAACTGCTCCTAACATCTAGAAAGAGAAAACTGGGATTTCTTCTGGGTGACGGCTAGTGCTTAGACTAAGACCATCTCAACAAATCCTTCTGTGAGCAAAGTGGGAAAGAGGTGGAGAGAGGCGGGATAAGAAATGAGAAAAACTAAGCCAATTCTAAACACTAGATTCAGCCCTGAAAAATTAGGAGTTTAAACAGAACAATAATGAGTTGTAGATTATCTGTCTTTTGATCTGGGCTTGTAGAGATCACTTGGTTGACTTGTTAGATACTTCTACTTCAGCTAATACCAACTTTCTTTTCCTCTTGGGGAATTATTTGCCACTGAGAATTTAGATGGTAAGGAAAACATTAATACTTCCTGAGCCGCCTAAAAATCCTGAGACCCAGCAAATAAAAAAGCAACAGAGAAGGAGCCTATAGACTGACATGAAGAAACTGAGGACAGAAGAAGTGCCTCTGATTAATCAGCCCTGTGAAACCTTTCTTGCTCTGTTTCAGCCCCCCTCTTCTGCTTGAGAAAGCAGCTGTTAAGGGAGCCAAACAGGTAAGATCAGAAGAGTTCAGTGATGGAAGTTTATGGTGGGGGTGGTTATATGAAAGATTGGCACATGGAGCATCTTGGTGAAGGACCCAGACAGTTTTGGGATGCTTGCTCTGGTCAGACTGAGTTAAAGCTAGGGCTCTGGCCTTTCCCCACAGAGGTTTGTTTTAGTGCTGAAGCCTGGAGTATTTCTGCTAGTTTATCAAGGAAATAAAAGGGGGAGCTTGGGTTAGTCTCAGCTAGACCAACAGAAGTGCTGGGGCCCAGCCTGTCCCAGGACGAGAGAAGCCAGTGCCGAGGAGAAGCCCATTGCTGCAGGCAATGCTGTCATGGCATCATCCTTCGTCATCAGTTGTGGTAACAAGGGACTACTAGGGATGGTGGCAAGCTGACAGAGTGCTGACAGGGCTCCGTGCACATCAAACAGATGAAAGGCGTATCAGCATTGTATCTTCTTCCTTCCTCATTTCAGCCAAGACACACAGTTTTGCTGCAGTGAGACGGATGCTAAATCAGCTTCCCAAGCCAGACACGGCACTCAAGCTTTCAACAAAAGGCCTCAAAGTCCTCTTTGACCTCAGCCAGATATGACCTAATTTTTGATGAACAGATTTTCAAAGTGGCTTAGTCTTGATAATCTATATATATTAGCTACACTTGTTTGTTATCTGCAAATGTAATATTGCCTGCTATTTATTTAACTCCTGTTGTCTCTGTGAGATACCCTGCCAGCAAACTCCCTCACTAAAGTATCTGCAGAGTGTGCACTTGGGTGAAACAAATTAAATGTTTTAGATGAGTCGGTACACTTAGGAAATATGCTGGAGGTATCCATCCAGGCCTAATGAGAAGAAAATTAACATTCTCCCTTTCTCTCTAAACTCCCTCCTGTTCATTTATGAAGTGAAGAGAAACTTCAGGAGAGGCAGTGAATGAGCCCCGCTGACATTAATGGGAATTGCATACCACAGGCAGATTTGGGAGTGCACTTTCTATGGCACATGACATGGAAAGTGTCACTGCCTGCCTGAAATTCTCTAGTGTATAACAGCTAAAGGACTTCCCATGCATCAGGAATCTTGTCACAATGTAAAATTTTCAGAGAGGCAAAACTGCAGCAAACTGCACATTGCTCTCTGCGAGAAGGTACCGACACAGAGATGACTAATGGCTGTCTATGTGCTATAGTGACTTTCTCTAATTTAGATTTCTCCAGCAGTGCTTCAGAAGTTCATCTCTCTTTCTTCCCTGCCCTTCGCTGTGGCTGGTCACTGAAGCTGCACCACTAGCCACTGAGGTAGCCAGGTCTGATACTCGGATTCACATTATTAGTTTCTGCATTTAAAGGCTTATCTCCACAACAATGACGGAGCACACAATACCAATGACAGGCAGGGGACCCCAATATCCTGATCAGAGAAAACAGAGCATCCTGACCCAGCTCCTCCCAGGGCTGTTGCAGGAGAGCATCAGCCCCACAGACAGGGAGTGAAACCCATGGAGATAAGTCAACAGGAGAGGGTCTCCAGAGCACTTGACAGGCTGAGGAGGGCTACTGTCTGTGGAGGAATGGGAAGCTGGGGAAAGGCATTTTGGGTTTGCATGAGACTTGCTATGGGACATTTAGGGGAAGAACCAAAGGTGGGGAAAAGGAGGTACCAAGGGGGACTGGGGAGAAAAAAGCATGTGAAAATAGAGAGATAAGGGGATAAAAGGGGCCAGTCACGTGCAAACAGGCAGCCAGTCAATACACTTGTCTGGCCATGCCCCTCACCTGATCAGCACAGTCTGTCCTGTGTCCTGATTAAACAATGTTTGTAACTCTTCTCCTGGGAGAGGGACCTTATTCAGCATCCATGGGTGTGTGGGGTCTGACTGAAGCAGCTGGAGCAGGAGCAGGGTCAGAGGGACGTGTGACAGGAGAGACCAGAGTGCGTGTGTATTGTGTAGGGGCATATGTCAGTGTGTGTTCACAATCAAATACCAAGCCAGATGAGCTGGTGAGTAGGTTAAGAGGCTTTGGAGCCAGGTATTGAGGCGCCTGTAGGTTTGGGCCACATCCTGGAGAGACCCGAGGGTCTGTCAGTCAGCTACTGGAGGGTCCAAGGGGTATGGGGGACAACTGAGAGACCTGTTTGTGTGTGTGCATGTGTGTGTGAGTGTGTGCAAGGGGGGACTGTCCCTCAGGTACCTGGAGTGGGGCCACAGCCACAGGGTTTTGCATGCTCAGGTGCCAGTGCCTGGGGAGACTGGGATCCAGGGGCAGCTGCTGGGCAGACTGAGAGTCCAAGTCCAGCTGCTGGAGGGACCCACATTACATGTATGTGTGCATTTCCCACTCACAGACCTTCATCCTGAACTGCCAGACAGAGTGACAGAATAGTCCATTTGAGCTGCCTGTGTTTGCGTATTTCTGTCTGTGTTGACCTGTGTGGCCAGCCACGTATGTATGCGCATCTTGTGTGGGTGTGGACGTGTGCCTGTGGTGGAGTCATGCTCAGCCCCTCTATGGGATCGACCTGGGGGCACAGAGCTGTGGCTGCCTTGCCTTGATCAAGCTGCTGGGTTTGGCAACCCCTACAACAGAGTACTTGCAGAGGCATGGCTTGTTTTCATTTTATGTCCATTAATCAATTTTGCTGAGAAAATATGGAATGAAGTACTAGCAAAAAGGAGCATTTGGGCTGATTGGGTTTCCCCAAAAACCAAAAGTGTGACTGGACTGTAGCGCTGCGTTTAAGATCCCTGATCAGCTCTGCCACTGGTGTTGCTGGTGTAGCTTGGACTTGAGTGTACTTTAAACACCCAAATAATTACCCAAGGCCCTGGTGGTTCTTGAAAACTTCACTGAGGCTGCCCATAGTCACAGCAACCTGCAGCCCATTGAGGTCTGGCCCCATCTGCAGTCACGTCTCTGGATGACGGATAATGAGAAGAGGGAAGAAAGGGCCAAGGACAGAAAGCTGTGAGAGCAGAGCCTGAGAGGAGAGAGCCACCTCACTCATCCGCGTACAAGACAGGCTCTGCCCCAACAGCTCTTTAAGCCTATTTCTCTGCTTGAATCTACAAAAGGAATAAGATAAAATAACCCAACAATAGGGCTCTGTGTGATTCAAGCCACAATACTATGTGTGTCACAAAATAAAAAGCTTTTGTTTGTATTTGGCTGGTATCTATGAATCACAGTGGCCACAAAGGTTTTCACCAACCTTTGCACCATCTTTGACCATCCGCAGATGTCCCCCACTGCTAGTTTATTTCAAGTTTTAGATGGTTTAGCAAGGAGACATTGCAGACGGCAGCTCTGATGGCCTTTCTCTTAATTGTCTCTTACCTTACATAGTGCTGCTTGATTTTTAAAGCATTTTTTTTTTTAGATTTGGGCAAAAAGGGGGTGAAATAGTGTTGTTGGGAATTGGTGATACTGCCAACTTGCTCGGTGGCATTTTTACAGCCAGATACGGTGACTTGAAAAGGAAAAAAGCAAAACCACCCTAATATTTCCTCACCCACCCCATTTTCCCAAGTGGATGAATCTAATGTATGCAATAAGGAGTATCTCTTCCAGTCCAAGGAATTATTTGAATGTGATGTGTTAAAGAAGATATTGAAGACAGTGAATAACTGCCCTTCTCCCACTGCGTTGCTTACTGGTTTTATCATTAGATTACCGCACTGTGATTTTTTTGAACTGCGAAGCTGTTACACTAGCACTAAATGACTTTCAATCTCTTGAATGGAACATCTCCTCAATTCAGAAATCACTTATTTCACCAGAAGTGGGGCGTCATCTATCAGTTACCCGACATAGAGCAGGTCCCTCAGTGTGCAGCACTGCTTTTATTTCTCTGCAGGTCATAGATTTTAAGGACAGGACTCACCATGAACCTTCAAGCCAATGTCCTTTTTGCATGGACCACAAGGCTTACTGAGATCAGTTCCTGCTTCAGGTCCAAAGACAATGGTTGGAATAAAACAGATCTTTCTGGAAAAACTTCCAGTATAAACATTTTTTTTATCCTTTGTGTGTTGTTCCAATGATGAAGTACTTTCTTACAGTCAATTACTTTTAATTAAAAATTTATTTCCAACTCCAGCCACTGGATCTTGTTTTGTGTTTCTCTCTGCCAGACGGAAACAGTCCCTCCAGTCAGCTGTTGACATGTAGATGGCTATAGGTTGTAAATCAAGCCACCTTCTGCTTTGATGGTCCCTTTAGACCTCTCTCTATCACGTACATTTTCCAGTCCAGCATATTTTTGTGCTTTGTTTGTGAATAGTCTCAGGAACATCAACATCAGTGTAAGGTCTCTAACTCCCACCTGCTTCCTTTCTCCCCCAGCACAGAAACACATATATATCAGAAACATCTTTAGAGGATGAATGTACCCCTATGCAGGAGTATTTTGAAACCAGAGGTTTGCCCATCTTTGGTGCATCTGGCAGGTACCCTGTTGATTCTGCATTACCCTTGTTGCCTGACAAAAATATTATGCAGTACCAACTCAAATCTCCGGGATCAGCAACAGGCTGACAGGTCTACAAATTATCTGGGTCGTGCCATTTATCTTGATAGCTTTCTCCCAGGCATCTGGAACGTCCCCAGTGTGCTAAGATTTATTTTATTTGGCAGGCTTTTTTTTCAGACTGCTGGATACAGGTTACTCAGATCTTTGCCTGACTTTATTATCTGCTGTTTAACCTCCTCTTCAGTTAAGACTAGAACAAAAACTATGTGATCACCATTGGTTGACATGAATAAATGATTAGGGGGTTTCCCCTCCCATCCCCCCCTAGATATAGGACAGAAATATTACAGGATAAGCCTCTTATTTACTTTTTTTCTTATTGGCAGTTTTACTATTTCCATCTCGTAATGGACTCATGTCATGGTTATTATCCTTTATGCTCTGGAAATACTTAAATAAAATCCTGAACATACAACAAAAAAACCCTAAATGGGCAACTTTCCTCACCTCTGCTTGTCATAGTTCTCCTTGTGACCTGCTGCTCCTTTTATCAATTTTCTCCAAATCCTACCTTTTAATTTATATGTGTTGTCATTAAATGCTTTTTGCATTTTCTCTTGGGGTCTGAGTACACATATGCATAAGAAGTTTTACTTCCTTTCGGAGGCAGGCCATTTAATGACTGCAGATTTCTTTCCTGGGTGTGGCTTTTTTGGGCATCCACTTAAGTATTATCCAATGATTCTCAATCATCATTCAGATTTTCCTGTTAATAAAATCTTTCTCCCACTTGAATTTCTCCCAGCATTGTTTTCTGCTAAAATGAAATTTTCTCTTTAAGGCACAATGAATATGCTTTATTGGCTTGGACTTCATTCTGTTTGGAGATAACAATAAATATAATCCCACTGTCATCAGTTGTACCCAAGCCATTGCTAATTGTTCATTTTATAATCAGTCTCTCTGCTGTCGTAAAGACAAGATCTAATGTAGGAGATTTCCCAGTTGGATGTAGCACTGAAATTGTTGTCTGTAACATTTGCAATGGTAGCCTTTGTCTCAGGTTGGTTTAGTACAGAAAATTTGGTCTATTTCAGAAAATCAGGGTACCCAAAAGGTAAAAAACCTGACAACAAAAAAGGTCAAGAAAACAGCCTGTGATTCTCTCTAGTCATCTGTCAAATCTTCTCCCTGGTGTCTAAAACGTGCAACCAGGTCATCCTGATGCAGCACACAGTACATCTGTGGAGCACATATCACTACACTGTGCAGATACCCAAACAAATGAGACCCAAACCTGGTGGTTCTGGGAAGAAGGAAGCTACATCAGCCCAGCACCTCGCTTGCCTGGTAGGCCTTGCTGAGCAGACAGATAGCCCTGTGCTGCCCTCAAAGCACTTTCTCTCGAGCCCAAGTCTGCATCTCTGAGATGCTCGAGCAACGCGGTGTCTATCTGCTCTCTACAAAACTGACCCCAACCTCTTTCAGAGCCCAGTAGGCTTCCCGCTCTTGATTTCCCCTTAGTGCTTTGCCTTGCAGGCAAGGACACTGAAGAGCCTCCTCCAGGTCTCTCCTCCTGTGCAACAGAGGTTTTTTTAGTTTGATTTAGAAATATATATACATATATATATTAAAAATATCCTTTGCTTCTTTTTCCAGCTGACTATATTCTGAGGAAACCTCCTGCTGGCCCCTCTGGGAACCAAAGTCCCATAATATTTTACAGACTTAAATAGAAATAGCACCTTCAGCAGCCCATGACACATCACCATCATGTAGTACGCTCCTTCAGCAGGGATTCAGAAGATGCACGTTCTCCTCATTGGCACAAAGGGATCCCCTCTGATGTCAAAACCAAAATGGTCTGGCCGCAGGTACACCACAAAGCTTCTGGGTAAAATGTGGTTTTAATGCACAGTGCACCCAATTTGCCCTTTATTGTTATCAACATAACAAAAAGGATTAAAAAGAAAGATGCACCTGAAGAAAAGGTTTGTAAACACAGCACCTAAAAAAAGTCCCCTGGGTCCCTGCATCTGCATGGCATGGAGAGATGAGGTAAATATAACTGCCTCATACAAATGTAGGAAGAGCAGGTCCTGGAGCTCACTTTGTGTCTAAGGGATTCACTGTTAGCTTTTTCTGGTCCACCAACATTACGTGTCATTCTCTCAGTTTCATTTTAGAAGTCCAGTTATTCAGTGCTACATGCAAAAAGTGGTATTATTCTGTGCCTCAAATTTCTTCATATCTATGTTGCATTCTTTGTGCTGTGGTGGGGAGTGATGTATGATAGAAGAGGCTATCCTGCTCTGTGAAAATTAAAAATAAACATATATCTGCATGTAATAGGGAGGAAATATTTTTCTGAAAGTCTTAGATGAAAAGCTGAGCCTTCAAACTACTGTTTCTCACATCTGCCTTCAGTACACTACCAGAATCCACAACGCTAACCTATTCCACAGAGGCTGAAAAAGGTAGCAACCAAGACATTTTCCTCCTTGGAAGACTTTTCCAAACAATCCAGAAGAATTCAGATTTTGTTGTACAAGGCTTTTTTCCCCTTTTAACTCTTTAATCCATCCTTTCTTTTTTTTTCTTTTTTTGTGTGCTGGCACTTGCAGGAGCAGCCTGTGTTTGCACTGTAGGCCACCAGTAGCTGGTTCAACAACACAGAAGCACAAACACACATGGGGACACACACACATGCACACACAAAGCTCCACAGAAAAGTGATTAATGACCAGTTTTCGTGTCAGAACTGTGATATTTCTGGCTGAACAGCTTTTTACCCATTCTTTTTGGTAAAAAAGCCATGGCATAAAGATAAGAGGCAGAGCACTTAAGACATGTTTACAAAGATTAAACCACTGACTTGGCTTTAGTTAAAGTAAATTCTCCTGCTTCCCACTGTGCAATGAAGGTTTACAAAGGGAGGACTGGCAAAGGTTGCTTCGTCTTCTTTCCTGGCACTGTCTGTTGGCTCCAAAACAAATGCAGGACTTAAACCACATAAAAGGGCAGCAAGGTATTAGCACTTTTGAGGGATTCAGCATCTGACACATTCCTAATCTGCCTGGGTAGGTTTTAGATCTGAGCCGCTGCAGTGCCTTTATAATGACAGGGCAATTTAACAAGCCCAAAATTCCAACTTCCCTCTACAGATGAGGAGTTACCATCTGTAGCTCAGCACTCAGCCCCTCTTTGCTGCCATCGTTACTGGGAGGGCTGCCCACTCCCCTGCTCTGCCCCAGGGCCAAGGGGGGACCGAAAATCATATTGCATTATAGGCTAAAATGCTCTAATTTGCTCTAAGGTTGAGACCATAGGAGATTGACCTGCGGAGGGGTTTTAGGGGGTGATAAAAGGGGAAAATTACACAACGGCTGTCATAGCACAGAGCTACTTTGGACCTTCAGACCAGGAAGGTTGATTTGACAGTACTTTTAGACAAGTGACAGGAACGTCCAGCACTGAAGACACGATGTGACTAAGGGCAAGAGGTTACGTGCTCAGACAGCCCTTGGGAGCAGAGCATGGCAGAATGACCACAGGACAGCAGGGAGGAGGAGTAACAACAGAAAACAAAAGGGGACATCAGGAATGTAGGTCCCAAGGGAAAAGATCAAAAAATAAATAGGTAAGGCTCCCCAGAAATATACTTAAAGATCTCAAATACATCTGGAAGTTTTAGTTAACGTATTTGCATTAATGTTAGTGTGATGCACTATTCTGCACCACTCACAGAAAGATTGTCTTGGCTAAGGCAGGAGAATAGGAAAGGGCAAATGTCACATCTACCTCTAAAATGGAAAATGAGGCAGATTAAGCAAATTATGCACCTATCAGATTATTCCTCTCAGAACTGATTATAATGAATAATGATTTAATAATAGTAAACACAAACATGGAGAAAGGAAAGGAATTGAATAACAACCTTTCACGTTAGTCTGGCTTTCGTCCCCAGTGAGGAAAACTGTCACTGAAGTCAGCTTTGGGAGGTGTAATCCAGAAGAAGACATGGTGGGGCAGGAAGGCTGTACTCAGAGAATATTGTATTGCCAGTCAAAGTGGAAGGACATATGGGCTAGGTGTGGCACAGCCTCTCCCAGGTTTAGTGGTGTTCAATATTTTTATTCATGCCCCAGACGATGGAACAGAGAAGATATACAGATGGCAGCCAGCAGGGAGGGACTGTCAGGAGTTTGGAGGACAGGATTAGAATTCAAAATGATCTTGGCAAACCAGTGTTTTTAAGGTCTAACAGAAAAACATGCTAATCTAGAGACAAGCTTATAGATCCTGCATCTCACCAGGAATAACTGGCCATATACTGCAGGATGCAGAACAGCTGCCTGGAGAGCAGTTCTGCAGAAAACTGTCTAGAGGCTGTAGTGGCTCACAAGCTGAACAGCAACTTTGTGTTGTTGCAGAAGAGGGAAGCCCCAGACTGGCAACGTACAAGCAGAATTGCACCCTGTGCGACACGCAATCAATTTTCAGCTCTACAAAGTGACTGGGAATATCTGTGTGCACTCTGGGGCACTGTTCTCCAAGAAAGATGTGGTTGAGTTGTACTACGTTGAGAGAACAGCAAGAGGCCTCATTAGAAACCTAGAGACACAATGCAGAAGATGATGACTAAAATAATAAGGTTGCTTGAGAAGAGAGAACTTTCTGCCATGGCACATACGATGACAAGAGACAGGCACAGATTAAAGAAAGGAAGACTGAGGTTAGAGATCAGGAAACACTTTCCTAAAGCTAAAGGGGGGTCACACAGGAGCAAACTGAACCATGGCATGTCCACCACTGTAGGCTGTTGAAAGGTTTGTGGGAGTATCTAAGATGTGGCTGAGCCCAGCTGACAGCAGAGGGATGGTCCCCCCAGCCTACAGATGGGGTCAGATGGCTACATCCCAGTCCGCTTCCCCAGGGGACAGTTTCACAAACCACAGTTTCTGAATCTCAAAATCGCCTCTCAGCAAGTACCTCGGAACAGGAGAATTCTGCAGTGGAATGACCCAAAACACAAGCCTTTCTTAGAGTCTCTCATGGTATACCATCTCTTTCAACATACTGGCTTCTGGGAGTCCCATCCTTTAACACCCAGCTCCCCCTCTTTGTGATACAGGGAGCTGGGGTCAGTGCTAGAGGGTCTGAGGACCTGCACAGGGACAATGCAAGCCTGGGAGGCATATTCAATGGTCTGGTGGGTCAAGCTGCTGTCATAATCACTGGGCTAAGCTCATTTCATGATGAATGGGGTGCAATAAGTCTTACTTGGCAAAAACGTTTCCCCCAAATCAACAAGGGAGTCAGAGCTAGAATGAAAAAAAAAAAGATGACTGCCGATATGTCTCTGCTAACCCCATGCATTGTGGCCTCTGCACATACTGGACAAATAAAGTCTCTGGAGACCTATTTTCTTAAGAAACAAATAAGCTTTGAGTCAAAAGAGGTTAAAAGCAGGCTTAGGGTACAGATCTAAGAACCACCTCAAAAAAAACAAGCAAAAGAGAAATTTGTGATTTTAAAAGGATTTTTTCTTCTATTTCAAAGCAAAAGAGTGTTTTAACATCCATTTTCAGCCAATAGTGTTGGTGTATGCTGGCAACTATAAACGTTTATCTCACTCAAAAAAAAAAAATCCACATTAAAAAAGTTGCGGGCAATTGGTGGGTTAGTATCTTGGGGGATTTAAAATGCATGGTGTGCAATCGGGTTATCAAAATTCATAAAGGAACGACTGTGCTGTAAGACTTTTTGGGGGAGGTACAATGCATTCTGCTCACACTCAAGAGCACAACTGTGGCACAACCAGCTGGGTTTTTAAATGCCTACCATTGTGGTTTGCTCCATCCCTCAGTCAGTCAGCTCCCAGATACAGTTTCTTGCAGCATTCATTTCTGGGCTTTAATGCTCTTAAGAACCAATGAACTGTTGATTATGGGGGTGCCTCAGACTGTCAGAGGGTTTCTTTTACCCTTGTTACATGGCTTAGATGTTGGGGGGGGAAATAAGCAGACAAGAACAAACTGAGGAAACATCTAAAGACCATGAAAGGGCATATTTTCAACACAGACTCCCACACGGCCCTTTTGCAGAACTTGCAGGCATGTCTATTTGCATTTGGCAAGTGGGTAAATGAACAGAGAGATGACATTTTATACCGGCATTTGCAGTTACTTCTTTGTTGTGCACAAAGAAGTTGCACAACCATGCAATTTTCGGCGCACAAAATGGATGCAACTGCAAATTCTTCAGGTGCACTTAAAAATGCTGTTAAAAACCTGCATATGACTCTTTCAACATGGAATTCGCTGTTCTCACTTCCACTTCTTCCTTACCTCACATCTTTAGCCAGAAACATTAAAAATACACAGAGCTCATAGAGAAGCAGCAGCCTCAGCTCTGAATCTCCGTGTTTTTCTGTGTTTGAATAAAACGTTTAATGTTACTTGAGCTGGCGAGAAAGGTGGGGGGTTGTGTGTGTCTTAGTAGAAATTAATGTTTTGGTTGGCTGGACAAGCTCAGGAAATTTCTGTAGCGAGCATGATGAGAGAGGATGTTTGGCAAGATGTTTTCCAACAGCTGGTACAGGTGAAGGATTAAGGGGAAAAAATGCTTAAGAGCCTTTTCCCTGACTTTCTACTTTGTACCCCTTTTAGACATACAAGCGATTTTACAGTCTGATCCAAATCTCCCTGAAATCCATGGGTTTCTTTCCACTGGCTCGATAAGACTTGAAACAGGCTCTGCAAATGTTGTGTTGGTTATTAAAAACATTTTGACGTTCCTCCCTGCCCTCTTAAACACAACTATTTCGGGAAGAAGGAGCAGATATTGGCCTCTCTATGCAGCCTGGGGTCAGAGAAACCACCCAGCTGACTGCCCATGGTAGGATCAAATGACGTGTCAGGGTCCCTACATGGCAGATGATGGGGTGAGGTGTCCCACTGGTTCCCCCCTTCCTGCATGGGTGAGGGATGGGGGAAGAAAGGCCATGAAGGGCACAGACCTTCAAACTGCCTGATGGCAAAGGTGGTATAGAGAGGGATGCACATAGCAACATGCTTGGACATGGTGTGATGTGCTTTGTGGGACTTAAAGGATGGGGATGGTCCTTAGCTGGTGCCTTCACCTAAGGCTCTTTGCTAAAGGTTGCATGATGCAGTGAGAGAGCAGGATCAGGCTTTAAAACACAACATAATTTGTTACACAGAGAGTTTCCAGTGATTGTCTTCATCCCATTCCCTCAACAATACAGCTCTGCTACACCATAAACACTTCAGAATATCCCTGATGTATTTGGTATTTGTAATATATAGAGACTTCTGCAAAGTGAACATTTACTGAGTCCAGAATTGCTTTTGTTTAGTTCATTATGAAGGTCAGAATTATTATAAGTCTACACAAATTGAAACAGCCTTTTGGCATGGCTCTGACATTTGAACCAAGTTAATAAAAACAATGATATATAGTATTCGAGTATCATTTAATCTTAGGAATCCACAGTGAGCACAAAGACCAAAATAAACTCTTGCAACACACATGTTTATTCACATATTAAGATTCCCTGAGACTGTTCTACATTACTGACTTTCATATGCTTGGAAAATAAGAAGGCTTTTTCATATTCATGCTCAGTGAGTGAAAACACATCACTCAGGAGACCATCTGCTTCTCTCTGGAGCGCAGATCTTGACCTTAACATGTCGGGCTGCATACAAACTCCGAGGGGAAAAGATGTATTTGGGTGCTTCAGTGCAATCTTAAGAGCATGGATAATTCAGTCAGCATTCAGGGGATTCGGTGTTAGTTCAGCTGCTACAGCAGCCAAAATTAGGGGAGATGATTCAAATGTTCACCTATCTGCCTCGGTACAAATATTCCGCCACAACCCATTTGCCGTTTTACCCCAACTCATTTATACAGGGCCAAACCTGGGTCCCCAAGAAACAGATTGAGAGTTTTGCCACTGATTTCCCTGGGATCAGGATTTAGCCTGCAGCAAGGAAAAGAAAAAAAAAAAGAAGAAAACTAGAGGCAGCAAGTCCATCTGGAGAGTGGCAAGCTGCCCACCACCTCGGTGCCCGCAGTCGGCACAGACCGAACAAAGGCAGGCGAGGGGAGAGGTGTGGTTTGGGCACGCACCGCTTTAACCCCCCCATGGCTCCCCGGGCTTCCCGGGGGGACGCAGTGTGCCTCTTCAGGTGGCCTCTCTGGAGGGACCCACTTTCTCTTCTGTCGGTTTAAATGGAGAGCTGGAAGAGGCAACCCCACAAGAAGTGCTACCAGCTCCGAGGGGCTGCAGGATTAAAGCTGAAAAAGAGCGTCTGGGTCAGGGGGGGAGGAAGGAGCCACCTTTAGCACATCTCACAGCTCGAAGTGTCAAGGTGCTTTGGCTTGCGGGGCTGTGCAAGGAGGGGGAGCTCAAGCTCCTTTAACATTTTCAAAAGCCATATTTCTTCCCAGGGCTGAGGCCTGAAGGGACTTCTGAAACAGGTCGCTGACAGGTGCCTCCCTACTGAGACCATACCCTCTTCTCCCTAGGCTGTTAAGACAACTGGAAAAGAGAATTTTGAGAGGGACTAGATGCAACAGGAAGAAGAAAGGTGCCGTGCCGGAGCGCTCCCCTGGAGGTTTAAGGGCATAAAGACCACAACGCACAGCACAAGCCCTAGAGCCTTGCCACAAATTAATTCCTGACTCAGGGTTCAAAAGCTGAGGTTGAACCAAAGCAGGATTATCCTAGATGGGGCGACTCCAGCACAGGAACATACACTGTAGGTAGCCTAGCAGGAGGAGGAGAGGTGGTAGCATCAGCTGCAGAAACCCTCCAGGGACTTGAAGTATTCAGGTAGCCATTCCCTGCTGCCACACCTTCAGTGTGTGATTACCTAAATCAGAGTAAAATTGCCTTGAGCAACTTGCACTTTGCTGGGACACAATTATCGCTCCTGACTGCTGTGCCAGCATTGCTTCAGGTCTAGGCTGTCATTGGACTAACTGTCTCAGAGTCAAGATACACCCCACCTGCCTTGAAACCACTTCCTTGAGGTCACAGCAGTTTAACGTGAGCTGTACAGGCGGTGCAATATGGGACTAGAAGGGCTTTATGGACAGGACAACATGGAAGAGAAAACTGGTCATTTTAGCCTGACTCAGGGTAAAGAACCAATCTAGTCCCACTACAAAAATTAAGTGAATGCAGTTACCAATGTCAGCGAGAAAACTGCTCACAGCAACTACTTGCTTGTACAAAAGAAAGAAGAAAATTAGAGGTAGTAAATCCACTAGGTGGTGGGTTTTGTTCCTTGTATATGTGCTCAAGCCAACCTTGGCACTTGACCCTAGTGTCATGAAAAGTCCCATAGTCAGCTACATGTATTGAGGACCATGATCAAATCCCATATATGCGTGAAATGACCACACTTCCTAAGTGGCACAAGGGAAATGATAGCAGAAAGGAAGTAAGAGATGCATGGAGTGAATGTTTTCTTGTACACAGTGGCACCTAGGGATCTAGAGGAGAAGCACCTCCAGAGACATAACCTTAAGGATATTTATTCAAGACACAAAAATAACTTCCAGTCTATGAGAAGCCCAAAGGGAACACAGCATTACCTGCTAATAGTTACAGTGAAAGACAGCTTTCTCATAATGAGAAAACAAGGATACAGCTGAGCTGCAATGACAACACACAGTCTTTGGGGAATAAAAACTATAGACTGGAATATCAACCAACCAAGAAGTCTGAGACTCTAGAAAACTCATGCCTGAAAGAGATGGGGGAGGCTGGTGTCCCAGTGGGAGACCACTAGAAATATTGTCAAGAGAGCTGCAAGGCAGTAGAGCAACACTTGGAAGAAATCCAGGTATAAAGAACAAGGGATGGCTTGATAAAGACCCTGGAAAGTCTTGGAAAATCAACATGCGGCAGGGGTCACATGCTGTTAGACTCACAAGATGATATTCGTGGGGTGGAGGAGACAGAGCAGGAGACAGAGCAGGAGGAGACAGAGCATCTGACCAAGGGGAAGGCATGGAAGGTGTCAGCCACAAGGAGCTCGGACATGTGGGAGAAATGGAGCCCTCTGAATTTCAAAGCATCTCCTTGTAGGAAAGAGGAGTGACATGGGAAGGGGCTTTGGCTCTGTCAAATACCAGTACACAAGCTTCCACCCCCATGCTTGTATCCCAGAGCTTGAGGTGCTGTGGGAGATGCCCATGCAGCTGCTCAGCTGCGAGCACAGTAGCAGCCGTAGCAGGATGGAGCACTTTGCTGTCATCCCCAAAGGGACAGTGACAAAGGAGAAAGATTGATGACATCTTTCCAGCCCACGGAGCAGTTCTGAGCCAACTCCCAAAGCTATCCCAGCGGTAATCAGAATTAGGGCTGAGGAAGGGTCCAGAGCCAGGTTTTGATAATGCTCTGTTCCTGCCGCATTATTAAAAACAGGAGGGGATAAATTCAGTCAAAGACTTTGTGAACTACTTTTGTTGACTCGGCGGCTTGAAACGATTCCAGGGGAATGGCAGGTCGCATGCCTGAATGTGCACAGGAGGGACCGAGCGCAGGCAGAAGCGGCTGGGGTGTCTCCTTCTCCAGTGCGGTCTGCAGAGGCAAAGCCTGTCCATCCAGAGACCCCTTTTCCGAGAAGACAGTAGCCACATTGAATCAGAGGGCCAAATCTTGGCAAGGGTTGACCTGCTCATCAAAATGCTCTGCCTGAAGTTACGTGGGCGCGTTAAGGCTTTCAGCACTTAACTTGGGAACAGAACAGGGTATAAATATCCAGGGGCCACAAGGGAGTAGCTGGGGGGTGGAACTGACCCAAATTTTCTTGTTATTATTGTTGTTATTGTTTTCCTATTAGTTCCTATTACAGCATATGAAGGGTCTGGTCTTGTCCCAACAGCGAAGCTGGCCTCTTTTGAAAACCTAGTCCCCCATGGCTGTCAGGATTGAAAAGCTGTTGCATGGGCTAAAATTTGTGTTTTGACATTACAAGTTTGGAAAATTTTAGAGATGAAATGAACCAGAGCCGGCAGGGTGTGGGGAGGAGAGAGGGGAAGGAGTTAATAAGGTTACAAAAGTGTAGATATGAAACTGAGGAAAGTTAACTATTTATTGTAAATCACATTTGATAAAATGCAGAAAGTACTCTGGTTTGGTTTCTGATTTCATTTCCCATTTGAAGTTGAACTGAACTACTAAAAATGTGCTTTTACTGCAGGAGGTAGGCCAAAGTGTGCAAAGGAATGCAAGAAAGAAATACGCTTCAGATTATAAATACTGGTGGCATTGATCATTAGCTGTAGTGTGGTCTTCACACTGTCTAGATTGTAAATTAATTCAGAATAGATTTTGAACCTGAAAAGCAGGATGTGCTCTCTTCTAAAATGAGACACAGAAACATTAAGAAAAATTACAAGATTAAAATGATCTGTAAACGGCTCCCTGTGGCCAGACCAATAGGAATATTCTGCATAGAACTAGCTTAAAATTAGCTCCAGTTTTCATTCAGAGCTGGCATGGCTCAGAGTCATTAGCCACTACGCTCTGTGTCAGCTGCTGCAGGACCTGCTGAAACCTGGGTCTGGCATTTCAGCGTCCTGGCCTGCCAAGCCTTTTTCTACAGAACAGGGCAGTTTTGCAAGAAGTCTTTGCAAAATATTTTAATAATGAAAACTTTAAAAATACACAGCTGTTTTGCAAAACCCTCGTAACAAAGACCCCTTTGAGATCAGCTCCACACAGGCTCCATAGTGGATGTGCTACCATCAGTACTCTCAACAGAGACATTATGGAGCCTGGCGTTCCCTCCATGCCTCTTTCCCCTCCCCGGGTCCCCTGCCTGGACCTTGTTCCTTTCAGGCGCTGCTGCCTGCTCAAATCTCTTCTTCAGCCCCTTTATTTGGGTGTCAACAACTGCTTCCAGATGTTAGGCACATTTGCCCCTTGGGGTGACCTCCTCAGAGGGCTACTTGTCCTTCCTTGCTGCTGCTGTGGCTCAAACAGGACATGCTGGGTTATCATTTGGGGTGAAATTCAGCTCCCAGCTGAGCTGGGAAATGATGAGGAAAAGAAGATCCTGGGACCTACAAACACCTGGGCACCCTTTAACTCCCAGGTGAGCATCTGACTCCCCGCTGTTTCAGCCTTCCTGCACATGGACCAAGATTTGTTTGCATGCTGGGAGCATGGTACAGGGTGCTGCTGTGCCTGAGACCTGCGTGTTGGAGGTTGGCATCAAGCTGGATTCCTCGATCATGGTTACCGACAAGTGTTTAGTGGAATCCATTTTCCAGAGTGAATAGTTTATTGGGATTTGAATAGTTGCAGGGAGTTCATTGCTGTAAATAGGGGAGTGCCTGACTAGGAAATCTATTTATGGTGCTTTTATTACTGCAGGGAACATGGGGATTCAGCTTTTCAGTGTTACAAGTATTTCCCTTAAGTGGTCGTTAGAAGAAATAACTCCTAGATTCACAAGAGCTGATATCTGTACGTAAGCTGTGTTTCCAGTAAATTTTAATGACAAAAAAGAGAAAGCTGGCCAAAGCAGCATGATGATGGCTTTCACTCTCCTCCTAGGGAAGCCAGGAGGAATTTCCCATCAATTTGAGCAGGAGCTGGCCGCTCACATCCTATTGCTGCTGTACCTCCTCACCTTAGCGTCACAGGGGGGTGAGGTGGGAATCACGAACCTGGCAGGAAGGAGCCAGGTGGGGAGGAATCAGCCTCTCCCAGACATGCACAGGATAAAACTCTTGTTTTGCTCTTCTGTGTGGCTTCTTCTGAGAAAACAAGGGTCCTGAACATGAGCAGGGTGAAAACAAAGTGTGGTTATACTTGGTTGAACTAAAGCCCTTTCTAGCTTAGTATCCCATCTCTGAAAGTGGCCAAATGCACTCCTCAGAGAAGAAAACAGAGCAAGTGTATATATACAATCATCCCCTGAAACACCCTGCCAGGCTCAGCATTCTGTATCCCAGGGACTCCTGGTGGCCCCCAGCCAGGAGACATTGTCTTACTGAGCATTGTGGTGGGCGCTGGTTTGAGGAGCTGCTGGATGAGGCTTTCAGGTGGGCTACACTGAGCTGTGTGCTGCTGAGCTGAGAGCAGACTGGGTGTTTTGTGAGGTTTCACTTCATCCATAACCCCTTTCACTTACAGCACTTGAAGCTGTCACTCTGAGCATTTACCTGATCCCTGGGCAAGGGAGTTGTTGCTTTGTTCAAACCATGAAGGCTGGCTACAGCTCAGCCGGGTGGCCATGGCTGAAATGGGTACCTTGGGCACATTGCAGCATCCAGCAATCAGCCTGAACAGGGTGCACGGGGACCTGGGTGGGACCCACACCCACAAGCATGCTCTGAGCGTTGAGAGGATGCCCAACCCACTGGGAGACCCAGGCCAGGAGGGCTGGGGTGGCTGAAAGCCAGCCCTTTGGAGGACTTCACCTCTCACAAGCACCAGTTCAAAGCCAACCTGCCAGGAGTCAGCAGTGGTAGCAATCCGCCCACGGCTCCCAGTTGTTTCATAGACAAAAGACTGGAAGAGGCTCAGCTTCATCTGCTCTGCCTCACTCCTGGGGAAATAAGGAGGATATGACCCCTGACAGATGTTATTCTCACCTGCTCTTGAAGGTGAACGGAGAAGACAGCCACAGCCTCCCTAAGCAGGCTGTGTTTCACCACCCTCGTAGCTGGGAAGTTGCTTTGTAACGTGGAACCCGAATCTTCCTTGCTGCAAATTAAGCTAAATTCCTGTTGACCTTTTCCTAACAGCCACAGGGAACAATTTTAATCATTGTTCTCTTTGTTATAGCCTTTGCATTCTGGAAAATATAACACGTCCCCCTTCATCTCTTCTCCTCCAGAAAAACAAACCCCATTCTCTCAACCTTTCCTTGTAGGTTATGTTTTCTAAACCTCTTCTTGCTGCCTTTTGGGTTCCCACCAGGGTTTCTGCTTATTAAAATAGAAGCTTCATTTCACAAAGGTTGCTGCGTTACTTGGCACAGCAGAAAATAATAACAAACACACATGTACTGCCACTAGAAAATCCACAATAAGATCACAGAGTGAAGGGATAGGGTGGATCTCAAGAGATCATCCGGTCTGTTTCATTGCACTGGGGCAAGTTCAAGTGAATCAGGACAATCCCTTAAGATTTGTCAGGTCAATGGTGGCAACTTTTAGTGGTGGCACATCTCCGGTTTCCCGGCAGACTACCCTGTGGCTTTTACTGTCCTCATATGAGTTTGTTGTACGTTGATACAACTGTGAGGATTAAACACATTGAAAATATACATGGACATTTTTGATGAATGTTTTAAAATCATGTATGGCTATTGAGCTCCAAATCAGAAAATAGTCACAGGGAACAGAAGCGTAATAAGGATAGATTTACCAGCTGTGAAGATGGAAGCTTTTTTCTTTTGATTTACTACTCCCTTCTTTTCTCTTTCAAGCATTCAACTACAGTAAATGCAGGAAATAAAGACGAGATGGTCTTTAAAGACCTGGCCTCGACACACAAACCTTGATACATAATTTGCACTTAACTTGGCACTTCCTTGGCAGGATTTCAGCCATAGAGCAACTTTTCATGCTGGAGGTGGTAAAATGGCAAGATTTCCTGGCAAAGGGCAAACTAATTCTCCCTGTGCTCCCCTCTTATTTGGTTCTAGGCTGATTTCACCCAAAACCAGATGAAAAAAAAAACTCTTCTAGTCAATTCCCTGCCACGGATACATTAGCAGGACTGTCGGTTGTACTGCATATTTGCCAGGGTTTCCCTGGGCCTGAAGCCCGTGGTGGGTTTCTGCAGGCTGCAGGGACAGAAGACCTTTTGAAGGTCCCATCAGGAGCTGGCTGGAAGTTTCACACAGGCTCAAAATGTTCCCTTGAAGCCGTGATTTTATACCACCATTTTCCTTTTGAGGAACCACCCTGTGCACAAGTTCATGCATGTGGACCCTCCATCCCAGACAGGGTCCTGTCCAAACTGCCTCTCCCTGTCCTGTATTTACACTGGAGTCTCAGGCCAGCAGATGCCACCTGGCCCAGTGCAGTCAGGGTGGAAGCGTTATCCTACAGGTGTTGGCACTGGAGTGCTGCATGTAAGACCTGAAAGCAGAGATGCCAACCATGCATGCTGGGCTTCTCTGGCTCTTGCTCAGCTATTTCATTATTACCACTGCTCATAAACAGAAACGTTTCACTCCACAGGATTTCCTTGCACGGATCCCGCGGGAGCACAGAAAAAGAGGAGCGATACGCTTTTGCTTTAACCAAATGGGTCTTTCAAAAGCTGAAGCTAATGAAGACCCACTTAACAACTCTTCATATAGCTCTGATAAACAAAATGTTTCCAACTGGAATTTACAAAGCCGAATATAATAATATGAAGAGGGAATAAGAGCTTCCCCTTGTCAACTGGCTACTAACAAAAGAAAAATATGAGGAGTGAATACTTAGAAAAAAGACCAACAGTGCTGTAATATAATTAAAACCATTAAAAATGCTGTACTCTGGTTTTGCTTCCTGAAGCAGTATGTTATTTTTCTTTTTTAAGCTGTCACCACATTTTGATACCATAAGGAATAAACTAAATCAAGACAAACCTCCATTTCAAAGTTGGAGGATTTGATAGAAATATTAACTTAAACTTCAGTAATTAGCAGATGATGCCCAGTCAACTGCAGTCATCAACATCTCTCTTTTTATTTGTTGACAGTAGGTATTCCTCAGGTATATAAGCAGCACTGAAGCAGAAGAAAGACAAATGCAGAGACAAGACCAAGAGAAAGCACCCACAGAAAACCTGCAATTTTAGAAACTCAGAAAGGGCCCCATTCAGCAAAGTGTTGAACCACATCTAGAATGATCCATATCGTATGTGTAACTTAAGAATATGCAACAGTGCTTTTTTTCATTTGGCAGCCTTTCTGACAGAGGTAACGCAACCTTCCTGTCCCTTGCTATCATATACCAAAGTTTTCCTGATGCCACGGAGGTGATGTAACTCTGACACATGAGCAGAAGTTCCACTTGCCAGCAAACTGTGTGGGGCCACCCTTCTGTTTGAGACAGGAAGGTATGAACCAAGGGGCTGCAGGACTGAGCCACCTCATGCATTTACCTCTTATACTTTCCTTCTTGTGGAAAAACATAGTCTACTGGCATTGGGAATGGGACTGGAGGGCAATGCGCAAAGCAAGGAACATTCACAAAAGTTATTGCACATGAATGTACAGTCATAAAATTTTAAGCAATAAACCATAAAAAAATGGAAAAATGTATTAACTGCATTCCTGGTTAGTCAAGCAAAATTGCCAGTTATCATTTTTGATCCTTGAGGAAAAACATATTATTTAGGAATGTCAGTCAACCTCTTCCCTACCACCTTAGCCGTGGTTTAACCCCAGTCGGCAACTAAGCACCACACAGCCGCTCACTCACCCTCCCCTCCCCAGTGGGATGGGGGAGAGAATCAGAAAAAAAGTAAAACCCGTGGGCTGAGATAAAGGCATTTTAATAGGACAGCAGAGGAAGAGAAAGTAATAAAAATAACAATGATAAAAGAATATACAAAACAAGTGATGCATAATGCAATTGCTCACCACCTGCTGATCGATGCCCAGCCAGTCCCTGAGCAGCTATCGCTGCCCCCTGGCTGACTCCCCCCCCAGCTTATATACTGAGCATGACGTCATATGGTATGGAATAGCCCTTTGGCTGGTTTGGGTCAGCTGTCCTGGCTGTGCCCCCTCCCAGCTTCTTGTGCACCTGGCAGAGCATGGGAAGCTGAAAAGTCCTTGACTAGTATAAACACTACTTAGCAACAACTAAAACATCAGTGTGTTATCAACATTCTTCTCATACTAAATCCAAAACACAGCACTATAGCTGCTACTAGGAAGAAAATTAACTCTATCCCAGCTGAAACCAGGACAACCTTCTAAAAACTCAAAAAGCAAATTGAGAAAGCTGACAATACACTAATAGCAGACTTCTCACTGAACTTGTGGCACTACACAGTGACCCAGACAAGCAAAACTGAACATCCCAATTGCTAGCTTCCCAAGGGTGAACAGGAATGTTACTTGCATCACTCTTCAGGGCCTCTGGGCATTGCAGAGACGAAAACTGCTTGTATCAGATCCTGCACAAACTCTTCTTAAGATCTGAAGGCATAGACTTCTCCTTTTTCATCCTACACCCTCATGAAAGAGAAGATGCGAAGAAATATACGGAATACACAGTGGACAACTCTTTCAATGGTAAGGGATAGGAGCCATAGTATTGACACAACAGTACAGTCCCAATATATTTGATGTATTGTTAGAAGACAGAACAGTTGAAAAAATCTTCTCAGCTTGGCTAATTACCATCAATTGGCTATGTTTCGGCAGACTATGCTGCAGATTCGTGTGTCGCAGAGGAGCTTTATAGAGCTGGTGGTAGTGTGATAGAGTAACAAAACAGAAGGAATGTTGCTGTTCAAGGGGAATATCGTTCACAAAATGTTGTCTCTGCAACTGCTTTACCTTATGAGCCAAAAACTAATAGTTTAACATAAGCCCTTAGCCTACTGTGCCCTAATATTACTCAGTTTGTTCCAACAAATCATTGGTAGAAGAGACACATTGTTGATCCAAGGGCTGCGCACAGATTCCAGGCTGACAATATGAAGACAAGTTTCTAACTAATATAAATGATCCCTGGCACCAGCCTAGCAGACAAGCAGAACACATGCACTCAACTGGAGATTCACAAACCTGCCCATTGAACTCCTCAGAGGCCAGATTTGTTCTCCGCTATGTAATGTTGAACCATTTCAGCTGCATACGAGTCCTTGCACGTAAGTCCTTTGCACGTAAGCAAAACATCCTCCTTTGCTTTTTTGGTTTACTACCACCCTGTTTTTGGTGACAATTGGACCTTTCAGCTGAGGGCAAGAATGCTCCATCAGTAGGACAGGATCCTTTGCCTCGGCATTGCCAGTTTATACATGAAAAGACCTGGCCAAGGCACCCAACAGGATCTGAGATCGAATCCTGAAAGGTGCTTTCTCTGGCCCAGTGCTGGAAAGGAACCTCAGCCACTACTTTTTCCATGGGGATGAATCGCAAAACAGTGGTAAGAAAGACAAGCCCAAGGATTTTGTCTCAGGGGAAGAAGGTACTAAAGAGCGTTTGTGGTAAAATAGTCTAGCAGAGCACTTTGTGTCTCCCTGACCACACATGAAATGATGGGGCCAGATGTGTCTCATGGGCCACCGACTAGAGAAAACTGGTTGTGAACCTTCCTTGGATCAACATGAAAGAAGCCTACGGTTACGGGTACCAAAGCTGCCAATAGATGAGTCTCTTTGATGTTTTTTATGAAAAAAAATGGACAGAAACATTTTTAATTTCACATTAGCGTGTTGTGTTGTGGGTTTTTTTTTCCAACTGACTCCATGATTGTTGATATTAATTAAAGTGAATGGTAGATTATTTTCTAAAGGCTATAATTTAAACCAGTAGTTGAATATAGACTTGAGTGCAACATTCTTCAGCTCAAACCACAAGGTATGCAAGCTGGGAATGAACTCTATTTTTTTCCTGTTGAAGGACAGATTAAATATTTTTTTATTAATTCTAATGCTGGCAAAGAAAGCAAGATCCCCATTTTTCCTCCAATTTCTCTGTACACTTAATTGATGTATTCTACCAAGCTGTCAAGCGTCTTTTAAAACCCATTCTTTTTCATAGAAATATTATCCTCCTTTTATTAGTTTGAGTTGATAAATGGATCAAGAGCCTTTGAGGGTATTGTGTACTGTCAACAGAATACATCTTTCAGATGCATCCACTGCAACGGAACTGAAAAAATATATATCGTGAAACACTTAATAAAAAAGATACACAGATTTGTCTTTTACAAGATCATGGGACTCGAGTCTATCTCCAGGGAGGAGTTCCAACACGAGAAAGAAAATACATAGTTCAAAAGCCCATGTTTTCAATTTGCAGCCACATGGTTTAAATTATCCCTGTATTTATTAAGGGCGCTAAATGGGCAGCTCAACTTAGGGGAAAGGGTCATTCAAGTTGAGAATAGTCATGTTTAATCCCTCAGCTAGCTGCAGGTTAATTGTACTTTAAGATGCTGAATGTTCTTCATACAGTGTGTGTTAAAATACCACGAGACACATCTGGAGGGTTTTTGCCATTTATTGTTGTATATTTTTTTTAACTTCTATATCTCTCCGTTGTAAACAGCAATAGAAAATTGTTAAACAGCTAGTCTGGAGGCACAGCAATCCTATATGCCACACAAAACCTATCATATTGCCATACCTTGCACTTCAGTTTTGCACGTGTGCACACTCTGTGTTTTGTGGTCATCTCCTGATTCCCCTGACACTCAGTGTTGCAGATTTTCATGTGATCAAAATCACAAAGAAGTGGTGTAAGTTGTCTTTTCCACTTTATGTTGGGGCCTAGAGATAGTAGGTTTTTGGATATTGCATGTACCCGCCTGTGAACTTGCTAACTCAGCATTTCAGGAGGGAAAAAAGAAAATTAACTGAAATCCAAAAGGCAGAAGTTAAAGCAAACAAAAGACCATTTCCAAATGGACAGGCAATACCAATTTTAAAGCTTTTCCCCTAAGACATCCATTGATATGAAAACAACTAGCTATTGATTATCAAGGCAGTTTATCCAAATGTCACTGTTCTTTTATTTTGGCCGTTCATCCACAAACAAGCCCTGGTGGGAATTTAAAATACATTTCTTTTTCTATCTATCTGTTAGTTCACCCAGGCAATAGTCTGGATTTTGCCAATGAGATGCAAACGGATAGTTGCAGGTACCCAAAAGGCCCACTGTGTTTGATGCAAACCTGTTCTTCAGTCAGGCTGAAGTGAAAAGCTGTGGAAATTGGGATGGCCTGGGCACTCACATCCAGCTTCAGCATCTGAATGTTTTCAAGGAGAAAAAAAAAAAACAGAACTCAGGGGATTTCTGAGCACGGTCATGTCTAAAGTCACTTTTAAATTCAAATAAATATTTGTGGGAAAACTGCTTCCCCTATTCTCCTAGCGCTCATAACTTAATTATAGTAGCCGCCAGGCATCTTTAACTTTCGCGACCAGCAGATCACTCTGGGTCTCAGTGACCTTGGCAGTTGTAACAGGGTAATATTTTCACAAGGATGAAATGTTCTTGAATACATTTCTCCAATGTACTGGTGTTCACAGGCGTTTCTCAGCAGATCTGACCTGAAGTGCAAATATAATTCTTCAGTTTCACCTAGAGGTTTATTGACAAACTCCAGAAAACTCAAGTTCCCCTTCCTTTTGCTGACACTCACCCTCAGTGAGTGTAAAGCTCTTCTGTAGCTTTACCTCCAGGCAAAGCTGCTGGTATTCTTCCTTTGAGCCCTCCATCATCAGTGGGAGTATGGACCAAAGGCCTGAGCCCTGGAGCCTTTGAAAATCATCCAGCGGCCACACATCTAAACAGGAAGAGGAACGTGAAGGCAATGAAAAAGAGCAAGGGGGAAAACAAGTAAGAACACAATCATTTGGTTTTTCAAGATATTTCAGTGTAATGTTTCATGTAAAATTGCTCCTAGAGTTCATTGCAGACATTTGTCGACAGAGTTCAACGAAGAAACCCAGGCAGGTGGGAATTAGTGTTTTAAAAATGCCACTCTTTCACTAGCACTTAAAGTAATAGTTGTGAATGCAGGAATTAAATCAGCAGCTTGAGAAAAATGCAGTCACCAAAATCTCTGCTCTCTTTTGTGGTGAATAAGCTCCTACTCTACACTCAGGCAATGTGACTTTTGCCCAGTTCCTTTCAAAACATCACATCCTGTTTTATCAAACTAAAGAAATCTCATGTTAGAAGAGCTTGAGCTCATGATATGTAGCTCATTTTTCCACTTTGAGTCATGCAAATGCAAATCCTTACCTTTAAATCATATGATCTGAGCTGTCTATGAAATTTTCCGGGAAGCTTAAGAAGGCCAGTTATTTGCATTCTGATTACATTTGTATCATTTAGAGAAATGATGTACAGCTTACTTTTCCAAGTGCCGTATTTTGGCTAAGTTCAGATAGCCTTCCTCTGCTGAAAACTATCACGTTACTCCTTGAGGAATCATGGTAGTATCATATAGCAAGCATATCAAGATACAGGTCTTAGGAAAAAAGATAAGGGCTTGCATGCTTGCATGGTGAAAGTGATTTTCTTGGAGAAGGGAAGAAAAAGCCCAAAATACTGGAAATCTAACAGAGCCAAGAAATAGGTCTTCTCAGAAAATGTTTCAGCTGATTTTTCAACCCTCTGAGTTTGAACAGATCAAATACTGCCACATATATTCTCCTAATCTCTGGGCTCTTATGAAATGGATTGAGAACCCCAAATCAGTTTAGCCTTTGTATCTAAATCAAAGTCAGAATGATCAACAAAACACAGAAGGTCTCAAAGAGCTGAGGTGGTTGTAATGTGCTTAATGGTCTTCAGAGACTTTGCACCTAAACCACAAATTCAGTCTGGTTTGGTTTCATAATGTATGGAAATCTTCACCGCTGAAGGATGCATTAGCTAATACTAGCTGATACAGAACGAAGACAGGCTTGACCTGATGGTTTTTGTCTTACACACTAAAGATTTCTGCCCACAGTGCTGCTTTTCTTGAGGAGAGATAGACAATTCTTATTTAACAAGGGGAAATAAATCCACTGAACCTGACTTTGAGTGTCTGGTGTAAATATTTCCAGGAGCATTTCTACTCAAATTGTATCCCAACACATCCATCTTGTTTGAAAGGCTTATCTTACTGCTACAACTAGACAACCAACATAAAAACTACTACCAGGTAACAGCAGTCCAGAAAAACTTTAATTCTCTGGGTTAGTTTGCTAGGTAGCTTTATGAATCTGAAATTGAAACTAGGAGATTTCACTAAGGGCAAGAGCTGGAGTGCTAACGGTACGCTCTGTAACATCCATCTACTCAGAAAGCTTCAGGCACCTCTGGTAGGAGATAAATGTTTACCTCTTCAAACCAGGATACTTGTCACCATGCTCAGAGCTTGCCATTAAATTCCTCGAGTCACATCTCATGAAGATTTCAGGTGGTCTGAATCTTCCCCTGGGTTCCAAGGTAATTATAACCCCATATTTAGTGTGTCAATTAAAAGCCAAAGTCGTTAGTTTAACATACATGCTGTGTTACTAGCTGAAGTATGTAGGTAGCCCAAATGCCATGTAAGCTGGTATTTAAGATAGAATAGATTACCTTGACTTCCCTGCCCAAGTCTGGAGACGGGGTCAAACTGGCCCCATCACAGTCTTGTGAAGGTAGAGACTCTCTGGGTGATAAGAAAACACTCACATGTACAAGAATAAGACTAATATTTTTAATACAGGAAGAATCTCCTATTCCTTTTCCTTTCTCTTCAAGAGTTTTCTGTGTGATTGACAACAGTGCATTCATTCTACCATGCTGGACTGCACAATTTTTGAGCAAAATAGCTAAATATGCAAGGCGTCAAAGTTCAACATTTTGAGAGCTACACAGTCTAGTTCCTGCAATGGTCAT
Organism: Balaeniceps rex; assembly: GCA_013401315.1. Lineage (NCBI taxonomy): Eukaryota > Metazoa > Chordata > Aves > Pelecaniformes > Balaenicipitidae > Balaeniceps > Balaeniceps rex. Next base: position 112,721 of record VYZW01022470.1, read on the forward strand.
GAGAATAGGAGCTAAGCAGGAGGAATGAAAAAGGTATCCCAAGTACAGAGGTACCCAGCACAGACCCAGTGCAACCAAGAACAGATCTTTTATTTTTCTGCCAGCAGCTACATTAGGGATGGATTTGCCAATTTTAAAAGACTCCAAGCAGCAGTGTGTTTGCTGTCTCATCCAATATTTTAGTCTCATGTTTGATTACCTTCACTATGGAGAGAACATAGAAAGTACGCTAAAGCGATATTACAGATTTAAGACATCACGGTTAATAACATTGTTCCTTTGCTATACCAGATCTTATTTTAAAAATCATTCCTCATTCATTTTGTTTCTCTCTGCTTTTCTGTAGGTTTATACAACACAACAATCAGTTTAACCACTGACTCAATAATTTAGGCTGGATCGCTGAAGGTCATCTAGCCCAATCCGCTCAAAACAAGTCCAGCCAGATCAGGTTGCTCAGTGCAGCCGGGCATTGAACACCTCCAAGAACAGAGATGCCACAACCTCTCAGGGCAACCGGTGCCAATATTTTACCACCTTTCTGGGAAAAATCTTTCCTGATATCTATCAGAACTGCCTTCATTGCAGCTTCTGTCTGCTGCCTTTTATCCTATCAATGTACACCTCTGTGAGGGGTATAACACTGCCTTCTGTACCTCCTCCCATTAGCTGATGAGTAGCTGGTCCAACACCGCATCTCACCTAGTTGGCTTGTGGATCCCCAGTGTCAGGAAATAGTCCTTGCCACTCTCCAGAAACTTGTTGGATTGCCTTTGTGCTGCCATGTTGCTCGTTGAGGTGGTTAAAGTCACCCATGAGAGCCAAGGGCTGCAATCAGCTTCTTCCGGCTCTCTGCCAGCTTCTCACAGACCGATAAAACAAAAATGAAAAAGCCCAGTGAAACAGAAATCTCAGTTGATGGGTCTTATGATCAGTGACCAACAGGCTTGGGTTTTGTGGTTTGATTTTTTTTCCTTTCTTTTTTTTTCAAACTGGAAGATTTTAACCACAGCATTTTGGGTAACATCTATTGTTCTGTAGTCCTTTGGTTCATCTACAGATAACAAAATGACAATGAGTCTATAGCAAGACTTCAGAAGTCCCTCATTCTTGCTGTTGTGCTAGAAATTAATAATAATGCTTCAGATAACTCCTCAGGTAATAAATTTACATCTCCATGGCATAAGCTAAGTGTTTAATTTTAGCAAATTATTCATATCCCTCTTTGTTACAGCTAATAAAATTCCTGTCCCAGAACCCAGCATTTCACACGGGCACGGATTAATACAAATAAGAAGTATTTATCAGCCTTTCTGCCTTTTTGTATCAATGTTCATGATTTTATGATATGTACCTAGCAGTCAACTTTTACCTGGCAGAGAACTGTTTTGGCTCTTAACAGGTTTAAAAAAATACCTTATCTTTTTTTAACTCCATTGGGATCAGACCTTTTTTTAATTCTTAGTATATTCTTTAATGTTTTATTGTTTCTCTGTTTAACTAAGGATTTTTTTTGTTGTTGTTCTACATAACCCTTTTTTGTTAATGGAATCATGGGGTTGGGAACAACTAGCACAATATTCTTGAACAATTCCTGATTTTTCTCAGTGCCTTCACACTTAAAATGCATATCTTCAGTCAGTTATGCCAGCAAATGCTCTAAGCTTTGGAAAATGTCCCTATTAAAGTTCCAAATGTGCAGATTTTTGGTCAATGCCCTATTTCATCTGTATAAAGTAAATTTAAACAGACTGTGATTTCTGGTACCTCAGCAATTGTGCTTTTTTGGGTCTGTAACTAACACTTTCGCGCTCAGCAGACTTAAGTCCACTATCAAGTTACCTTGTACTGGATAGGGGACTTCCTGTTTTGAGAAGACAACATTATTATTTATAGAAACACTAAGGAAATTTGTTAGTGGCCACAGGAGATCAGCAGCAAATGGCCCTCTGGTTGAAGTCATCCATGATAAGTTTCTTGGTTGCGTTTTGGCTGTTGTTGTTAGTTCCCACGTCCCCTACAAATTATTAACAGATGCTTAAGGAACAGGTCCTTTTACCTTCTAGAAGTTGTTGCTGGGCTATAGAAGACCCTTACCTGTAACCTATCTTTTGCTTCAAATAACTATAAAAACTGGGCTTTCGGATTTAAGCAACCTTAAAGACATATCTGCATGGTATGAACCCTAGTACAGAGACAGGCACATTAATAGAGACCCCTGGACACAGCATAACACCCAGCTCTTTGACAGGATGAGGTCCGGATGTAACTTATCTCAGTAACTTGGATGCTGCTCAGGAGATAGTGTCAACACTGTGAACTTATTAGTTTACGCCCAGACAAACATGGCTAAATTGCAACTGGGAACTTCCCTTCTCCCCCCAGCACACATCCAGCCAGCTCAGGAGTCTGCACCCACCACCACCCAACTTTCCCCACGCTACAGGCTACAGGGTTAATGTGGAAGAGTGAGCTCAAATATCTCTGCATCTGGCACTGTGGTCAAGACCAAAATCTTCCCCCAGCCTTCTGTTTTTCTCCTTCCATCCTTCACCCGAAGCCTTGGCTTTCTGGAGCAGAGGCAGGGCACGGCCAAAGACTGAATCAGGAGAGAGAAAAGCTGACAGCACTGGCTGTCTTGTCTTCATTCTTCTTTTTACCATCCAGTATAGGCACTGTTTTAAATTACACAAAAATAGCCTGTAAAGCTCTCATCAATCTCACTTGTTTGAATGCAGCTTTTCCACATTAATCATTTACAGTGACATGAGTAAACAATGCCACATGTGGCCGCAGCAATGGTGCTCTTCCATTATTCATTCATCCCAAGGTGCACTGGTTTTGCAGCGAGTCTTACTCCCTCGTTTCTCTCTTTAAAAAATTACGTGCACAAGAAAGCATACAACCACCTTTTCACTTAAGAGTCAAAGACAGGAATGTTCAGGGAGCAGTGGATCGCAGACTGCCCCTGCCAAGGAAAGGAAAGTGTTGCGTTTCAGCCTCCCTGCACTCATCCTTGCTTTCTCTTTCTGCTCATAAAGATACCTGAACTTGCTCTAGACACTCCTGCTCAAATATTGGAAACAAGGCAGCTTCATTAGCACGGTGTACCACAAAATCTAACTTAACCTGCCTCTGAGCAGTCGTACAGCTATACCTCTTGCTGGTCCCTAAACCAGCTTATTGTCTGCATCCAAAGACTTTTTTATTTCACCCAGTGTAACTTTTTGGGGTAAGAGAGGGGAGCATCCAGTAGTTGTTCAAGAAAACCTACTTCCCACCTTACACTTAGTGAGTTATGCTAAAAAGTCCTGGGCAGGTTTTAACTGTCTCTTCATGGCATTGTACTGTGCCATTTAGATACACTTTATATTATTTTTTTATTTTCAAAGTATATTTCAGAGTAGAAAGAACTTCAAAAGTGGGAGGCTGAATTTCAAACCCACAAGCGTTCAGATCCTGGGGTGTAGTTTGGACTCCATCCCCACAAAAACCAGCATAAAAACACTCCCCATGGCTGCCAGCTCTCCTGATTTATCCAGCATTTCACAAATGTAAAGCTGGTATTCGAGTCCCAGCTTGGAACGAAGAGACTGAACACAAACCTCAACTTTCATTCCTGCAGGAGAAGTTTCCATCCCTCCTGTTTGCAGAGGAAAGTTTGAAAACATGACCTGACTGCACTCGAGCAGGCTGCTGGGGCGGGAGGGAGAGCTGACTCATGATTTTTGCTACCCGGGGATTGCAGTGCTGGGACACTGGCCAGGCGGGAGCAGAATTTGAGACTTTGGAGCCTCATTCATCATTACCACTGTGCTGTTGCTCTGGAAGATGCCACTCTCTGCTGGAATGGAGGCCAAAGAAAAATGTTTTGGTTTTGAGGAGAGGTATCAGTCAGGTGTCCTCCCTCCTCCTAAACAAACTTACCTTGGAGAAGTCTGCATTCAGTGCAATGCATACAGGAGATCTCTGGTGCCTCTTTCCTCCTGGTAAATGGCATTAAGCAATATTCCACCAACACATTTGCCCAAGTGTCAGCTCCTTCAGAGGGATGCCTGGCTCCTTCTGCCCAGCACATTCAGTGGGTCCACCTCCTAACGTATGGACGTTGACTGTGGTAGCCTCAGTGCCATCGTTGCTCATAAACTTCCTCCACCAATCACCTCTAGCAAAATGACCCAAATGGTCCCATTCATCTGTGTTTGCTGCCTTTGCACAGAGTTCAACCTCATGACAAAACTCATATTAAAAAAAAAGATGACTGCTCTGGTTTTATAAGAACCTCCTAATTCAGGGCATAAAAGCATTAAAAATGTGATACTAAAGGAACAGTTAGATAGGTGTGATGGTATGTGGCATTGAAGTATAACTGGAATGGCAACAGACCCACACTACCCTCATGACTGGGTAGAAAAAAGTCGAGAGAGAGGGAAAGGGGTGTCAGCTTTATTTCAGATTATGAAGAAAAGCAAAAAAAAAAAGTTGCCAACACAAAAGATGGGATTTCCAGTAGGATTCATCGCTGTCTCAACTCCACTCCTGCTGAAGCTGATAAGAATTTCATTGCCCATCTTAACACGTGCAGAATTAGGCCAATGGAGAACACTTCTAGAAGTCCTAACCATCAAGCATATTTTGACTGTTTACATATTAAAACCAGCAGTAATATAATCTTGGATTAAGAAAAATCCTGGCTAGCTGGAAAAAAACCAAAACCTACATTGAAACTGTGTATTCTGTGATTGCAAGACAAAGCCATTAGCAGGAATGGGTGAGCAGCAAGAAGCGATGCAAGAGGACTAGCTGAGAGCAGACCATTCTGCTAGAGTTTCAGCTGAACAAAGCATGTGGGTCTACACTACTCCTTCAAAGCACTCAGTACCCTGAGTACTGGCTACGTGCTGGGTGCTGAGCTACTTGCTAAGGGATCGGGACTAGTTTTGATGAGCAGGGGTGCTGTACATGCCCAGGATCTGGATTTCTCTTCACAAATTCCATACAGCTAAGCAGCTATCTGGAAATCTGCTTAGGATGAGAAACAGAAGTAAGTGAGGAAGGGCGGGAAGGAGAGAAGTAATTTGTACGTGTGTGTGTGTGTCTGTGTTGGGTTTTTTACAAGATTGCATTATTTTTCTGGCATTTCATTTCTCACTGTTGTTCTGACTTTTGGGTGTGGTGGGCTCTGAGATTTGCCCTGTGTGCCTTTAGGAACAATATTCTCTGGGCAAAATTGCTTTTTCCATTTCATTGCGGCATTGTGGTTATGTATTTATTTCATAAGGAGAGTGGGTTATTTGGCAATTTAGGTTCATATTGTGGGTGTGGTTCCTGTAGATAGTTTTCTTCTGGATTAAATCTTTGCAAACTGTTATTTCTCTGGTAGTACACCAGTGAGCAGCACACCATTCTCCTGGGCAGGATTTATTTTATCTCCCATTTTGTCACCAAATCACCTATTTCACCTGAGTCACCAGCAACACTTTGTTGGGACAGTCCTGAGCCCTTCTCAGGACAAGTGGCTTGGCTACCACCATAACCCACCTGAAGCAGCAGCACAGAGCCTTGCTTGGGCTAATTTCCCCATCCATTGGCACCCTGCTAGACCACTCTCAGTACCACAGTGCTCTGTCCAAAACTAGCCCAGGTATCTCTCTCTGCAGAGCACTTGACCGTGGAGCATAAACCTACCTACCCCAAAGGGTCTCTTGTAGCTCTGGAGTAATAAAACAGGGAAGAGGAAGGGACACAGAAGCTGGCAATGGAAAGCTGTAGCAGATGCCGCACAAAGCATTTTTTTATGCCCCATGGTCATGCCGGGAGCAAAGAAACGTCACTTCTGTTCAATCACAGAAGCAAGCATGAGAAGGGGAGTATCCACACCTCCTATGGCAGGTGTTTATGTTGGGAAGGGAGCCTCCCTCTTTACACAGTGGATTCTCTCACTTTCCGGAGTGCAAATAAGCGCTGGAGAATGTTTTCCCTCAGCTGACTATGGATATGAAGCTAAGGAGAATAGCCTCTTAATTTATCTACTTCAGGTATGTGCCTGACATGCAGTGATGTGAATGTAGCTTTAGATCAAGCACTGCTGAACGGTTTCAGAGTATGAATCCCTTTGCTATCCCAAACACACCTCCTGCAAGGGAGCACTAGGCAAGCTCCCCAAGGTTTGCGGTGGTACCTTGTCTGTTAAACACGTCCTGATCATATTATGGGAAATGCAATTTCTAGCCAGTGGATCAGGTCACACCTCGGTGAACCAACTCCTTAGACCCAAACATCTGGCAAATCTACCAAACCATCGTGTTTCCCATTAAATAGGGAGTGGGTAGGGGGTGTCACTGCCCGTACTCCAGGCAGACATCCCACCTGGCAGCAGCGTGGTGATGTCTCCAGCACCAGGAATGCGACCCGAGGCAAAGCTTTGCCTCTGGCTACAACAGGAACGGCAACTGTTGCAGAACCATTACTAGAGAGAGGCAGTAAAATCACACATATCACACCACGGTATTACAGGCACAAATTAAGTCTGGGCTGAGGCCCTTTTAAAAAAAACATGGCCCATTACGTTTAATTTAAAATCTCTTTCCTTGCAACTACAGAGCAGATTGACAAAACAGACTTTTTAAATCACCTATGAAACTTCACTCAATGACAGGATACCAAAAAGGCTCTTTTGTGTTAAAGTGTTAATTATTAAAACATGACCGAACAGTTAGTTCAATTTACAGCATTGCCATTAGAAGGAAGGCTGGAAACAATGCGCACATTAAAAGGCTATATTATATGTTCTGTTACTTGGAGAGTCTCTGAAGTGAGAAAAGACAAGTTGTGGAGCCAAGAAATTCTCCATTGGAATGGTGTTAGCTCTGCTTTTCTCTTGGTACGATTTCATTTATCTGAAATGCTACAGGAAGCAAAAATTATTCAGCCAACAAGAGATTCAAATCATCGAAAGAAATCCTGGGGAAGTGATTCAGCCAGACATTTGGACAGAAAGGATGCTTTGGATGGAAATACCAATTGCTCAGGTAAGTGGCAGTTCATTATGCTTAATCGTTAATTTGTGGCTGGATTACTTGTTCTTGCAGTTTCCCATTCAATGATCATTTGGATAATTTATAAAAGATACAGCAATTTACAGCAGGTTTCCAAAACATTCAAGAACAGACTGACATGAACTTGGCTGTAACTTCCAACATTTCTCCTCAAAAGTGTCTGTTCATCTGTCCTACTCACAAGACAAGGAAGGGTGTCAGGCTGAAAAAGCCACTTTGCTGAATTAGGGAGTCCACTGTGCAGTGAGTCAAAAAAGCAAGGTATCAAGGTTGCAATGCAGTGATTTATTTCAAAGCACCTAAACACCAAACTGAGATTTGGGTTAATTTTGTGGCAGCATAAACCCAGCAAATGGAAACAATCTGATGGGTATTTCTGTATTGGGTTGAGCTAAATATATAGTATTTTTTCCAAAAAAAATAGCAAGCCATACACAAAATAGTGAAACAAGTTTAGTAACGGTTTGCATATTTATCAATTATTTATAACACCAAAAAAAGGAAACACACCAGACCCTCCAAAAGCCCAAATCACATCCGTTCTGTTGAACTCTGAGATTTGTGTCATTTACCGCCAGCTGGGAATCTGTCCTGAGGTGTACACATATTTCACTTTTTTTTTTTCCCCAGACCTATTTTTTTGCTCAGACCTATTATGTACAGCAACAACACAGACTCTGAAGCTCACCTCATAGCTGTATAGATGTGTTTAGGTCAGTGACAGCAAACTGGTGTGAAGCAAGAGCAGAACTGGATCCCGTGACTTGCTGTGGGTTTTTTTTTCCTTCAGACCCATTCTTTATTTAATTTACAACCTCCACTTCTGTTCATCTTCCTCCATTCCCAAGTCCTTAGTAATAACCCTATTTCCTTAGCTCTTTTCCCATAAATAATTCTCCTGAAATAACATGAGGAGAGCCTGCTCTGCTAGTGCAGTCCCCCTCGGAGAAGGCCAGGAGATCAATTACTCTCATTGAAATGCCACGGGAAAAGGAGAATTTCAGAACAGGATTTCACACAACAGTTTATAACAACAGGGTGGGAGAAGGAAAAGCAATAAACAACTTTTTTGCCTGCTCTCCCATAGAGAAAAGAGAAAAAAATACCCAGACATCACTGGAAATTACTCTCCTCAGTGCGTATTTCTAATTGATTTTCTTGACGTCTAAATGTTATCATCTCTATGATAGCTACTGTAGCAATATACAGACATGTGCACTTTTCCACCTTACAATTCCATAACTGTTTCTTTTAAGTTACCGTACAATAAAATCAGTTAACTGTGCCACTAATTAGCTGCTGCATTGTACGGTGAGACAATATAGGGAAAGGACTTAAAGGACTTAAAATTAATCCTAGCTGAGTGGAAAAGATCCCTAACAAAACTGTTTATTAAATGTAGTAACAGTTTTTACTAAACATATTTTACACTTGATGTAATTTTACACTGCTTTTGCATAAAGTGGTTATTTAATTAGCAATAAAAATGCCCCCACTGTCATTTTTGTAGCTAATGTTCGTAGAGTGTTTCTACTGCTGTGCAAGTCTGTAAGTGCAAATAGCATTATTTCTACTTCATGTATGGTTGAATTAGGACCAGCAAAGAGTACAGTAGCAGTACTTTGATTAAAAAATACAACTCCAGGAGTGGGGGAGGTAATAGCATTTATTCATCCATACAGTATTTAAATGAACCTTCCTTTTTCTTTGTCTCTTCAGAATAACCTTTAACTCCAATGATTAGGGAAGCAGTAAGTGACCTGGGAGCAGAAGGCATGTTTGAACATGTCCTCAAGGGTGAGGAGAGTTTCCTAATTTCTCGGCAAGTTCCCCACCTAGATTCAGTCCAGTCAGTTTTAAAAGTAAAGTTAAATAAGTTTCAAGCATTGCACTTCTCCCGAATCTGTCATCCAGCTTTAGGGCTCTTCACTTGCCTTCTCCATTTTAAAGAGCCTTTTCTTTCCTGCAGGTACAGGGGGACCTGCACAAACAATGCTCTGTATTTGGATGCAGTGAATAGGCAATAATCAGGGATGTTAAAGGGTCAGTTTAAACACACCAGCAAACAACCAAACATAAAAAAGCCAGAAGAAAAGTTTTCTCTGCTCTCTCTCAGTTATGTTTCTTGGGACATTAACATTAATTTAAAAAAAAAACAAAAAAACCCTCAAACAACTGTGATTTTTAAACTGGATATTCTTCCTTTACAGCCCCCAAAATGTTAGCACAGGGACAAATTTTCCACTGGTGTAGCTCAGCATAACTCAATCACAGAGCTTTATTTACATTAACTGAAGTTCTGTCACACAACCTTCTATTATATGAAGATCTGCTAGTTCTTAAACAATGAGCAGGACATTATACTGATTTAGGAACATCCTTTCTTTCTCAAGAACTCCTTGCCTTCTTAGTTTTTCATGCTAGTTAGTGCCGGTTCCATTAATTTATTTTTGCGTATGCAGCCAACGCCCAAATTTATAGACCAGGCCAAGAACATGGGGACAAACAGCAATTTTTTGTAACAAGAAAGCTCAAAATGGCTTGAGTGAAAAGGTTTTTTACCACCTGCAATGAAATCTCCTGGCTCCCCGAGAAAACGCTGATTGTCAAAGGAAAAACTGTGTCTTCTAGCATAGAGAATCTTGAGCAAGCAGAGAAAGCCCAAGGGGAAAGCAAGGAGGTCAAGAAAAAATTATTCTGGAGGAAATATTGAAGGTCTGGTGCTGTTTAGTCTAGAGAAGACAAGACTGGTGGGGATGGTACAGCAGAAAAAACCCACCCCTCTATGCCATGCTGAATGTAGTGGAAAGAGCAGAGCAAGAGCATGGGGGGAATATACTGTAGCTGGTAGGAAAAGGTTTCCAACCACAGGGACAGGTACGGGCTGGAAACATCTGCCTACCACCCAGAGGAAGCTCAGTGGTGGATGGTCTAAGCACAGGACAGACAGACATCACCCAGGAGCGACGGCGGCAGCGCCATGGGTCAGGTCATCCCGGTGCTTTGCAACTCCACAGAAAGGCACATGTTCAGTGGCCGAGGAGCGAGAGCACGCTCAGCTCTGAGTCAGAGAAACACATCTTTTAGAGGATTAAGAGATGATGTAGGAAGTTGAGACTGCAAGTTGCCGACAATGAATACCAGACGGCCGATGCGGCGCTGCCAGCTCATCAAGGGCCTGACTCAGCAAATGGCTCTGCTTTCTGCGACCACCACGCCAAGGGTTTGCTGCTCCCACACTACATTGCATGCCTCAAAAGCCAGAACAATCTTTTTTCTTTTTTTTTTTTTTTTTTAAGCTGAGGGAGATCCTAAGCCAGTGTCTCCTAAACTGGGAGGGCAGAAGATAAGCAGCGAGGGAGCAGGAGAAGGAAAGCGCGTGACCCCAGGACTCCCCATGCTTCATGCCCAGCTACAGACACACAAGACTTACTCAGGCGTCTGGGATCTGTAAAAACAGCTCCTTGTCTGTCTTCTCCCCCACCAGCTACTGTGGAAACCCTCCTGCGGCAGCCACAAGCAGGGCTGGGGTTTGGGCAATGGCGCCTGTGCTCCTTTTCTGCCCTGCTCACCCGGTGCTGGGCAGAGCATCCCTCCCTGCAGCTGGAGCGGGCAGCAGTGGGCAGGCAGCCCCTTGCTGCCTGCCTGCATGGGGAGAGGGAAAGCCACCCAGTGCACAGGCAGGGGAGAAAGAGAAACAGGGAAGGGGCTTTAATAGATGGTAGATTGTCATAGATGGGAAAAAATGGGGACTGAGTGAGCAGGAAAAAATGCCAAGTGGCACCATGAGAAGACAGCAAAGGGATGATCTGATGGTGGCAGTTTGCATCTCCCATGAACGGCAAATGAGCACCCAATTTGCCTCCTCGTTTCCTGCCAGCGATGCCCAGGCTGTCAGACAGTCTTTTGTTTGCACTTTCCACCAGCACATGGACACATCCCGCACACCAGCAGGGTCCACGGTCAGTAAGAAGCCCGGGGCACAGGTTTGCGTTACTGCCTCCATTGTGGAAACAGCTGGTGAATGAGGATTTTCCATAGTGCTTGCAAATTCTGATGTTAAAAAGAAAGTTTCACCTCAGAGCTAGCGAGACAAGAAGGCCGCAGGTTATCCTTCAAAAGGAAACAAATTAAAAAGACCTGGAGCTGATTTATTCCAGAACAATTAATCAGGCTGTTCCCTGAGGTTTGGACCACAGGGTCCAAGGTGCCCAGCAGAGCTGCTGCGGCAACCCAAGGTGTCAGAGAAACCTGAATGCTGCTGTGAGCTCCCAGGGAATGGGTCTGATTCCTGACAGAAACCTGCCTGTAAATTCAGGGACACCTGTAGGTTTCCTCAAGACTCCTTTTCCAGGGAAGTGCTTGTTCACCGACTCCAAATGTTTAATCAGAAAGTTTATTGGTGCATTATTCCCATTCTCACCTGCCATGTTTGGTCTCCTTTGATTATCTATTTGGTTTTCAATTGTTCATTATAAACTTTAATGCACTACACATAACCTTTCAATCAGCGTACTATTAAAGATAAACTATTAATATGTTCCTCTTAAGAAGCAATAATAGGGTTAAGTATTTGCATGGCTCATTTATTAGAAAAATGTGTGCAAGTAACTCAAGGAGTTTTCAGTGAGTTACTCTTTATGAGCTAGATTCAATCAAGATTTCGTCTGGCTTCCAGGCTGCAATAATTGTCCAAGGCAGCTCAGCCACCCAAGCCTTGGTGCCTGCACCGGGGTGATGCTGCCTGTCATGGCAGCAGAGCGTGCGCAGGGTCTGTGGCCCTGCTAAGCCACCAAGCAGCCAAACCCAGCAGATCTTCCCAGGTGAGAGTTTTATGCCTGGTGGGAAAACCACCAAGGTGGCAGAGGACAGGGTTATCCGAACCAAGAACTCAAGGAAGAGATGCCCAGGATCCTGTGTGGCCTCTTTGCCACTTCAGTGGCATGGTACCGCAAAAACATCCTCAGATCGGTCAGGTCAAGCATCAGGGAGCACCAAAGGAGGGTTGAAAGGCCCCAGCTCCTCAAGAGCACCAAACTTGTCTGAGCTGCAGGTGACATGGCCGGGGAAGCTGTCTCACTGAGTGCACCTCTGGATCTTCCATGTGGGAAAGTCCTGCTCAGCAAGCCTTGCCATCGACCTAACTGCAAGCACCAGAAAGTGGACTTCTCTCTCCCTCTCTTCCCCCCAACAGATTTTTCTTATTTTTAAAAAAGATTTTTTTGGCCAGAAATAATAATATTTTTTTTTTTTTTACAGCCTAGATGTATTCTTTCACCATTCTCAAACTGAAACACTCTCAAATTGGTGTTTAGAAGATGTTTCCAGTTAGAGACTGACTCTTCTTATTTATTTCTTTTATTAGGATTAAGCAGGCCAAAACCAAGATGTTCTATTTTGGATTAAATAAACCATTTCAGGTTGACTACCCCCTCTCATGTACTTGAAGTATGAAAAAGAAATAGGCTTTGTTGAAACAAAGATAAATGTATAAAACACTTTCTGGCCCATTTTTCACACAGCTGCAGTCAAAACTTCTCCTACTTGGATTAACTCTTCCCACTTCTCCTTCACGCTGCCTAACCTATTCCAAACACTCAAACAGAAGATGTAAAAAACATCTTCAAGTAAATAAGAGCTACCTGCCATCTGCAAAACAAAACACAGAAAAGCAGAAATTAATCTCTTTTTAATCTGAAACAGAAATTGTAAGCACTGAAATTTCAGCATGCGGCGCCACCCTTACAACTGCCTGCGTTGCCTCTGCTTTTGATAAACCGAGCCACAAACACAGAGCTAAAGCCTTTGGCAAACCGTATACCTATGAAGAAAATGCAGCGTGAATGAGATGGGGGACCGTCTCCCTGGTTGGAGTATATCGGTGTAGCTTTGCTGAAGTCAGAGGTGACACAGCTGGAACAGCAGCAGTGGAGACCTGGCATCCTGAGGTCTCTGAACCTCGGGGTGAATATTTAGTGTCCATTCTTCAAAAACCTTGCTCATTTTAAAATGAGGTAGACTCTAACAGCAGTTATTCATAGGTAACTACCAAGACTTTGCATCCATCGGACGAGTGATTTTTAGCTCCTCAACATGTGTTTCACATGCTGGGGGGAATAAATTAGGTTAAAATGCAATTCTGTTCCTTTACCTCATGTCAGAGAAATTACTACTTACAGCAGAGACACCTCAAACAAGACAGGTTTCCAGGGGCTATCTTCAGTGCTGCTTGTACAAAGAATATGGACCACTCTGACTGTGCTGGCATGAACAGTTATGGCAATAAAGTCCCTGGTAACTGGGACCGGGTTTGCATCCTTTTGTTTTTCTTTTCTTTTTTTTCTTCTTCTTTTTTTTTTTTTCCATTTACTGGAAAAGATGTAATCCTAGCAGAAGGTTTGTTTCCTGGGTGGCCTGTATAAACGTCCCTTTCTTAGACTCCAGCACCAGACCCTAGCAGACCACCTACTTTACAAGCAGTCGCCCTCTATTGCCTCCAGACTTCTCTGAGGTCTTTTCCCTTCCTAAGTCTGTTTCTTTTATCAAGTCAGCCTTGTTCCAGCCTGTGCCCGTTGGCAAACAGACCGTTCTGTGTCCTATCTCCCTTGCTCCTGCACAGAGCACATGGCCATCGATGGGGAGCTGCACATCTCAGCTCACAGGCTGGAGGGCTTTTAGCTTCTTCAGAGGAGAAGGAACAGATGCCTCATGACTGTCCTCTCCTCCTCTTTCTCCTCCAGGACCAGTCTGCCGTAGCTCTGCCTCTCAGGTTAATGGGGCCTCCGGGGCACAGGGCTCCCACACTGTCAGGGAGCACTTTGCCCTTTCCCAGAAGGTCTGTCCCCACCACAGCTCCTTTGTCCATCTGTCTGCAGTAGCATTCAGATTGGTGCGGCTGAGCCAAAAGCTAACTCAGCAGCATTTCCCACTGTATAAAGCCATGACAGGCTTGCATCACGAACACTTTGTACAGTCCTGGTTGTTCTTCCACCCCCACATCTTTAAAAAGATGTAGTGGAAACTGGAGGAGGTTCAGAGAAAAGCAGCAAGGAGGGTCAAAGGTACAGAGTTGTTCGCACACAAGGAACTGCTGAATGCCCTAGAACACTTCAGCCTGGAAAATAGAAGACCTGGGAGTGGAGGAAAGGGTTTAATACAGTCAAAAATCAAGCAATCATGAGTAGCATGGAACGGGTGAGTAGGAAATGCCCATTCACTGCCTCTTCCAGTGCACACTGTGGAGCTGGCAGCTGGTAGTTGGATCAAAACCAGTGAAAGAGGGTGTTTTTGCACAGGGTGTGCACTTAAACCATGGGTGCTAAGAGTGTATATGGGCTTAAGGGGAGACTGGACAAGTAAAAATCCACTGAAGGTGGCTTGGTGTACCTCAACCGCTTCTGCCTGAGGAAGCCCCCGACCTGCAAATAGTTGGATGGTGGGAGAGCATTTGGGGAAGCAGCATGTACACTTGGACCCTCACCATAGGCATTCAGGCACTGTTGACCACTGCCAGAAACTTGTTACCGGACTAGGGAGACCTTTAGTCTGGCCCAGCACGATGCTTCCTATATTTGCTACCATATGTTCCTCCCGCAGAATCATGCCCTTCCTTTTTTCCCAGGACTTCAAGTTTATTTCATTGGTATGACATGCAAACAACTGAGGCACCAAAGTCCTTCCTCTCTTCCCCAGGGTATGGCACAGCATCCCAACACCCAGTCCGCTCTGTTGGGGATCAAGCCATGTTTTTGTGCTCCCTTCTGCTCCCCTGTCTGCACTCCAAAGGACGATGCCTCCCAGCCCCTCTGCCACGTCCTAATGCTGTTTTACCCTGGCTCAGTGTGGCCAGAGCTAACTCAAGACTTGGCAGCTACAGAGGAACCCTCACGGGGAGTGGGGAGAGGTACCACCAGGGTGGGAGGTTGAGGATGGCCCCAGAGTGGAGGGATTTCTCCATCAGTGCCTCTAAGGACTGGCCAACATATGCAGCTGTAACCGTTTTCTGGACATCCAGCAATTTTACCTTGGCTATTAAAGGCAACTTGGGATAGGGATATCCTAGTGGCACCTGGGACAGCTCTGAAGGCATCATCAGAGCCCTCACAACAGGCTCAGGCAGCCAAGTCCTTGCTGGGGCATCCTTGAGCTCCCCCAGGCCCTCAGCTTGGAGAAACAGGTCAGCCACAGGCAGAGCTGGGCCATCATGGTCTAGCTGGGGAAAAAACATTAGCATAAGCAGAGCTGATGTATTTCCTTTTGGGTCAGCCCAAACCATTATATTTGACCCAGTATGAAATTCTTATTTTAATTGTGGAAACAAAAGCCTTTCCCCTGTGTTCCAAATCAGTAAAAGGTCTTACTTTGAAAATGTTCATGACACAAGTGTGTTTCAAAAAAATTTCTTCTCTGCTTTTACATTCAAAGGTTTTTTTCTGAATTCAGCATATTTGGCACATTTGTTAGCTTATCCCCCCCAAAAAAATAAAGGTAGTCACTCAGCTGACCTCACCATGGGGACTCAACCTATCTCTTGCAACCAGACTGCAACACAGTGCCATAGTGGTTTTCATAACACAGATAATCATGCCCACAATTAAATAACCTGGTGTTGGGGATAGATCTGATCTTACACTGTTGAAGCCCACGTCATTCAAACCAACGGTAGCAGCTGCACAACTAGTGGGCTACAGGCAGCGGCACAGCACTGAATACATGCAACACCCAGTTATGCCTTGACTGTTCACTCCTAGGTGCCAACGCTCCTGAGGAGTTAACGGTAATTTTAGCCTTGTGTCCAAAAGAGGTAGGAAACAGGGGCTTAGTGGAGGCAGAAAACAGTGTCCTACCCCCCACAGTTCCTCTGCTCCTTGTCCCTGAGCACTTTGGCTCTGTCATACTCCTCCACACATATCTGGAAGACTCTGGTGTTCACTCACGCATATTCACAGCTATGCACTGGTTTCACTAAATTATCTTCTAAAGTCTATTTCATTCAAATTAAATTTGTTTAACTAAGTTAACTTTATTCAGGCCAATGCTACGTTCTTGTATTCAGTCTTTTTCAAGTATGTCCAAAGGCTCTGACGCTCTGTCGAACTGAGTCACTCAGAAATCCCGAGGAACTTTGGAAAAAGCTGAGTCTACATTTGAAACAAACATGCTTGCCAAAATATCATGCCCAGTGTTAGAGAGATGTCATACCTTAGGACTGTACAACATGGATCACAGGGTAGGACCAGAGGTACCCTGAATCCCTGAGTCCTACAGGACTCCCATGGTCCTATAAAAAGCCCGTGTCCCATTCCCATGGAAAGAGCCCGTTGTAGCCCCTGTAGCAGAAACCTTGCCTATAGTCATAACATGTCCATCCTCCCCAGAGATCCAGCTTTAATATTTCTTGTTTTTACAAAACTGTTCGCCACAGTTGCTCACCCTGCAAGTGCACCTCACCATGGTCAGTTAATTCATCATTTCAGCTGGTGTCATTAATCTCCTCCTCCCCTTCCACAGATAAACTGCATTTAATAGCTGTGTTAAGTAACAAGCAGCATGCCAAGGAATATCTTGCATACTTCAGAAGTGTAATGTCCTACCAGATTTATCTGGGCATTTAAATCCCATTTTGAAGAAGTTCTCTCGGTTACTGATCTACTGAATGTAAATTTCATAATAATTTATTTCAGAAGGGGAAAAGGAATGAAAAGTTAGAATTATGACCTAGTTTTTCAGTGTTTTTCTGACAGGTTAATATTTTAATTTCAAGTCCTCATAATAGGACTTTCCTCAGGCGCAACCCTGCATGTCATCAAAGTATTCGCCCCCTAAACATTGCTTTTAATTTCCTGGTCCCAGACATAACCAGCCTGAGAGGAGATCTCAGCTCACACTTGTCAGGGGCCATGCCAAATCCACCTCCCATCCTATTTGCTGGTTGCTTTACCCAGCAAAGAGGCCATGGCTTCCCCCTCCAGGGTGAGTGTTGGATGCTGTCCGTGCCTGCGTTCCCACACAGCCAGGGTCTGCAGCCCCACAGCCCATGCTGCACGGGCTGCAAGCAGCACGCGGTGTCTGGTCCTCACCAAACCCTCGCTGTGTCTACCCGACATATCCGGACGCTACAGAAACCCCATTTTCCACTTTTTTGTTTATTTTTTAAAGCTAAGCCTTTGACCTTCTAGGTAGTAATAATTTTCCAGCCATCAAACAGGCATAAGGAGCGTGGTATGTGCCTGCCACAGCCCCAAACCACAACTGAGAGCTCTGAATACCCTCTCTCATTAGCCCCAACAGGACGTCAAAGCCAGGCTCAAAAGCTAAGCCCTCAGCTGTCTCAGCTAAACTTATGTATTTTACTGCTAATTATTTTTCAAGCAGGATGGGATGGCATGGCGGAAGCCAGATGTGGGGATCGGGTGGATCTTCCTGCATCTTTCACTTAAAGCGAGCCCACTGTCGTGGTTTAACCCCAGTCGGCAACTAGGCACCACACAGCCACTCGCTCACCCTCCCGTCCCCAGTGGGATGGGGGAGAGAATCGGAAAAAAAGTAAAACCCGTGGGCTGAGATAAAGGCAGTTTAATAGGACAGCAGAGGAAGAGAGAGAAATAATGATAATAAAAGAATATACAAAACAAGTGATGCACAATGCAATTGCTCACCACCTGCCGACCGATGCCCAGCCAGTCCCTGTGGCCAACTCCCCCCAGTTTATATACTGAGCATGACGTCATATGGTATGGAATAGTCCTTTGGCCGGTTTGGGTCAGCTGTCCTGGCTGTGCCCCCTCCCAGCTTCTTGTGCACCTGGCAGAGCATGGGAAGCTGAAAAGTCCTTGACTAATACAAACACTGCTTAGAACAACTAAAACATCAGTGTGTTATCAACATTTTTGTCATACTAAATCCAAATCACAGCACTATACCAGCTACTAGGAAGAACATTAACTCTATCCCAGCTGAAACCAGGACACCCATCTAAAACACAGAAGAGCTTTTCACCTTGAAACCTGGGATTTATTAGGAGATAGGATGGGGAAATCCACAGCTGGAAGGCAGAATCGTTGAAGGATTGTCCCAGAACACAAGCTACAATTAAAAACACACATTTCTCACAAACACCTCCCTTTTTTTTCAATTAATCTCTTTACAGGTTTATTTAATTCCAAGTGCACCAGAATGTGAGTTCTCCAATTAGGAAGCACAGTGAAGGAAACACTGAAAAATGCCAGGGTAGGAAAATTTGATTTTAAAACTCCATTAGCAAAGTTAAACTAAAAATTACTTTCGATCCATGTGCAGCAATGTCTACCCAGCCTCCACCATCCTCACTGCTATCTACTCCTGCCTCCCTCAGATAAGCATATCCCAGTGCTGTGGGCATATTTGTTTTCAGCCATGGTCAATTTGCTTTTTTGAGAGGCTGTTTATGTTTCCTTTAGAGAATATTTCTCTAAGTGCCTTAAGGCTATACTGTCTCTTGGCATTTTAGCACAGTCTTTACAAGCTCTGATCTCTTGTACGTTTTCATTGAACAGCTATTTTGTTCCTCATGCAGAGATTTAAAACCCGTCACATGCTTGGAACATGACTAAATAAGTGTGTGATGTCTCAGAAACACAGTCGAGTATTTTTGAGGTAGAGATGACTGTGTCATCTTCCCATAAGACAGAAAAATAAGGAATTGAACTTTTCTTAATCAGGCTTTTCTTCATAACGTTGCAACATGAAATGGTGTCAATTTTTGCCATGCTTTGGAAGGCTGCCGGCTCCCCATGCTGTGCGCAGGAGAGCCAGAACCTCCAGCAGGGTACTGCTGTGGCTACCCTAGCAAACCGCCTGCAATTCGCCACCTGCAATGTGCCACCGGTCCCTGAAATGAGACAGAAATCAGGTGGGTTTGTACTTTTTTAATCATAGAGATTCAACAGACAGTTGCGTCTCCTGTAAAACACACTAATAATCGTGACCAGCCTTTATGTCTGCAGTCCCTGCCATTTTCAAACAGGAATTACATATGCCTACTGCAGACCAGAGTAGTCACTGCAGATCAGGGTCTGATCTCATTACCCTGCTGTGAATCTAGCATAATTCAGTCACTCACGGCAGGTACTTTGGACTTGCACCAGTGTCACTGTGATCAAACTCTGCCTTTCTGCCTCTTTTAAGAAGAATGTTTAGAAAAAGATGCCAAAAATATCTTTTCTCCGGTACAGGCACTGGCTAAGAGCACATCCTTGGTTATTAGAAACCTCTCACCATCTGGTCATTCTTATTGCAAATATTACCATCACCTCTGCAAAATTCACAGTGTCCTGCAACGTTGGGTGCTCCAGGGGGCACAATGGGACAAAGCTCCACGACGAGCACAATGTGACTGCCTGCAGAATATTTTGGGTCACTGCTCAGCCTGGACGTTTCCTGAGACTGCACACAAGGATCCTGGCAAAGCTAGAGAGAAAGGCAGAGCCCACATAAACTGTGCTTGTATAGTCTCATGCAGGAAACACCCCCTTTTATCTGAACCAATGCTCCATGCAGGTTGGTTGCCCTGCCTACAACAGCAGACTCAGGGCTTTTATTGTCTGGGGAGAAAAGTGATATATTCCTCAATGCCTTGGAAGTGTGGATGGGGTATAGGGTATAGGTAGCCTGACTTGATTGGGTTTTACACTTGTTTCTGAGCGAGAATTAAAACTGCCTCAGCTGATGGGTGATGGAGACTCAGACCTGCCACCGCAGCACACTGTGGGCATCAGCTTTGTCCACCACAACCTTGCAAATCACAGCAAACCACCCTTTCCTTGCATCCCCTCCTTCTGAGCTCCAGAGACTGACAGCAGACTTCCTAATGTGTTCACTGCTTGAAGGTGCAACTGAGTGAAATCAGATGGGAGTTAGAGGAAGGAAAATAAAAGCTGATATGTTTGCATTCACATACTGTCTGGAGAGCTAATTAGCCTTGGTTCTGCTAAACACACTTGGGGGGGACGACACCAATCAGCCAAATTAACTTGCCATTTCCCTGGAGACCTTCAATGCATTAAAGAAAAAAAAAAAAAACATTAGCATGCAATTTTGACACCAACACAACTCTGTGCATGCTTTCTAAACACCACTGTTATTGGCTGTTTGTGGAGGAATCCAAAAGTGTCTCCAATTCAGAAGTGTCTCCATCTTTCTGAAGCCCAAGTTCCTGTAACAGTCATGGTCCTGCTTCCCCAGGGTGCTTTTCCCCATGGGGTACCAGAAGCCATCATCATCTGGAATTAGCCTGGGCAGTTTGCCATAATTAGGGACCTAATTAGTGCTGCTGTGGGAGCACAGTGCCTCTCAGGGTGCAGTCCCAGGGCAGAATAGGTGACATGAGCTGGTGCAGAAGGTGGCTGAGAGCCAAAACCGCAGAAACAACTTGAACACCATGAAGATGGGTAATAATGCAATAATACCCAGTAGGAGCTCCTTCGATTAATGAGTAATAACAATTTTTGCTATTGGAAGTTCCTCAGCAGTGAAACACCAAGGAACACAGGAATCTGAGTGTGCTGCCAAGTCCCAGGATAAAGATGCTGCAAGGATGCAAGGGAGCCTTGCGCCATTGGGGCACATCAAAGGAGCCATGAAGGTTTGCAACACCGAAGTGCCCCAAAGACCTAGTGCCGTGCCACTAGAGCAGCCCTTGAGAGCAACCTTATATAGCAGCGTTGGGCAGCCAGGAAAAAATCAGGCAGATTAACAAAAAACCAATAACTTAGATGCCCAGTCAATTAAATGAAACCAGAAGCAAGCAAAACATTTTAAATAAAGCAAGTGAATAAATATTGTAAATATGAAAAGAGAGGGGATTACAGACCTGAGGATAAAGAAGAGATTGACATAATGAAGTATAAACAGAAATAGGTAAAGAAGCCAGATAGAGTGTTTAAGTCTAATCCTTTCATAACACAACACCATAAAAGGTCTTAAAGCAAGGCTGGTCAAAATTTTCCATCAAAACTTCTCTACTGAACAGTAAAAAGAGTACTTTTATATGATTACTCTGTCTAATATTTTTTTTTACCCACAACAGCTGCTTTCCATGAAAATTTTCAACATTTTGTGGAAACACCAAAAAAAGCCAACCCTCTGTTTATGGCAACTGAACATTTTCAGACAAAAAAAAATGAACATTTTTGGTGACCATTAAAGAATGGCCTGTAGTTTTGAGACATGACTAATCTCTTTGTTGCCAAACACTGAATATTTTTTGGTTTTCCAATAAAAAGTCCAAATTTTCCTCTGGGTGAGGGGGGGACTTTCCAAACCAGCACTTTAAATGTCAAAAGGAAAAATTCAAACTCAGTTCTTGCCTTAAGGGGTGGCCAGTGCTGAGGCTTTTGTAAAGAAAGAGTATTGGGGGCTAGTCAAAGGGCAAAACCAAACAGACAAACAGCCTAATTCTGGACAGGCTGCAAACAGAAAGGGAAAGCAGCAGGAAAATCAGTAAAAAAGAAAATCATTGATGTTATTAGGATGAGAGACACAGTGAGAGAATTGGAGCACAGATCAGTGGTTTTGTTGTGGAAAGTGTCAAATAGTCCGGTTTCGGATGGCTGAGAAGCAGTTTGTAACTGAGCAGCTAAAGACTTGGAGACCCGGTAGTCACAGTCTTGAATACTTGGCCAGTCGATGGCTCTGGCTGTCTCAATATCCTTGGTTGCTTTATAACGATAGAGAAATGAGTGGCACATTTTTTTTTTTGCCTGCCTTTGCCTGGGCAGGCATTGTCAGGCCAGAAACATTTCTTTAGCCTAGAGAAGTATCATTCAGTAAAATAAATACATTATTGAAAGAAGTTAAATAAAAATCTAAAATCCTAACATTTATTGCAGGAATCTTATATGGCGCTGTATATTAAAAATGGTTATTTAAGGAAACTGTTCTGTTGGATTGGAGCCAACCCTTGTGTTCTTAGCAATAAAATATTTCATCTCATTTCACCTCTAACTTTTGATCTTGCAGCAGGTATCACCAGAAGATGGCAGGGTAAGCCAAGGCAGCTGTAAATGTCATCATGCATTAGCAGAGGACCTGGAGTTAATTTAAACCTATTTATTTGTGTGATTCTCTTGCTTTCCTAGCACCTAGCAGCTTACTTTACAAATGCAACAGCAGCCTGGGGTAGATTTTTCTCATGAAATTTCAGGTTTAAACATGGTGCTGCAAATGATTCCCAGCAGCCTCAGCTGAAGTGATAATAGAGGCCAAGTAGCCAAAACTTGTATAGGAGGTAAAAGCTGTTCTCCATGGGTCCCCTACATCCTCAGAAAACTTCACCAAGCTTAAAGAGAGTTAAAACATAACAAATCTCTCAGGATGAGGCAACCTTCTCTTAAAGCTGGGGAAGAGGCTGTTGGAGCTGATGGTCTGGTATCAGTGGTGGAGCAGAAAAGGTAGGAAGAAAAAGGTTCCTGGAAAGAAAAAGACAAAAGCTTTGCAGCTCTGCCTGACCATGTTAGGCAGGAGGAAGAGAGGGGAGTGTCCCCCTGCAGAAGTGGAAAGCAAGGATGTAAGGTGAATTAATCAGAGATTAATTAAAAACAGTCCAAGTCCACTCAAAAGTCAAACAGTCGTGGTCCTGCATCCTCGTGGTAAAGTTACTCAACATGAACTTGGGGAGGAGGTAACATGACAGGAATGGCATCCTCAGAGATTACTCAGCTCAGCAATGTGGATATCAAATATTTGGTTTCAAAAACAAGAACGCCCCTTTCAGACAGGGGCGTATTGGTAATTGCATTGCTTCACAAGGGGTGGTCTGAAAGCAGACCCCCTTCTGGTGCCTACAAGGGGTTCAGTCTCTGTCAGTGACAGAGACATGCCAGCAACGTCTGGTGATAGAGACATCATCAGCAGCATGTCTCCACCTGAACTGGGGAAAAATAGTGGATGAGTATGGGATGCATAACAAAATAATAGGAAGGAAGGAAGGAAGGAAGGAAGGAAGGAAGGAAGGAAGGAAGGAAGGAAGGAAAGGAGGGAGTGAGTAGAGAAACTCTAAAAAGAATATTTAGAAGTGGGGGAAAGCAACCAGCCTCCTCACTACAGACCGTATAGGAGTGGCAACAAATGACTCACAGGAGAGGAAGAGGATGGTTTCTGGAGCAAGACAGATAAAAGGATGCCTGAGAAAAGGAAAGTCTAATCCTCAGTCTGTTCCTCCTTCAAAATCCTTTCCAAATGGAGACATGGTGGCCATTGAAGGGTGTGGTTTCTGTGAGGGTAGAAGTTCCAGGTAAGGATGGGGCAAGTCTTACTTGGATGCTGTAAGAGTTCGTCCTTTAGGGGCACGGCAGTGCAGTATGCCCACGTTAGAATCATGGAATCATAGAATCATTTGGTTGGAAAAGACTTTTAAGATCATTAAGTCCAACTGTACCTGTCCACTACTAAACCATGTCCCTAAGCGCCTTGTCAACCCATCTTTTAAATACCTCCAGGGATGGGGACTACACCACTTCCCTGGGCAGCCTGTTCCAATGCTTCACAACCCTTTACATGAAGAAGTTTTTCCTAATATCTAATCTAAACCTCCCCTGGTGCAACTTGAGGCCTTTTCCTCTTGTCCTATCACTTGCTACTTGGCAGAAGAGACCAACACCCACCTCGCTACAACCTCCTTTCGGGTAGTTGTAGAGGGCGATAAGGTCTCCCCTCAGCCTCCTCTTCTCCAGGCTAAACAACCCCAGTTCCCTCAGCTGCTCCTCATAAGACTTGCTCTCCAGACCCCTCACCAGCTTCGTTGCCCTTCTCTGGACACGCTCCAGCAACTCAATGTCCTTCTTGTACTGAGGGGCCCAAAACTGAACACAGTACTTGAGGTGCAGCCTCACCAGTGCCGAGTACAGGGGAAGGATGACTTCCCTGGTCCTACTGGTCACACTATTCCTGATACAAGCCAGGATGCTTTGTATGCCTTTCTCTTCAGACTCAGCAGAGATGTCAACTATCTGTTCTGCCTGTGAAAAGCCAAAAGGAGTCACAGCTGATAATACCAGCAGATGCAGGTTAACTAAAAGTAGAGGCGAAGGAGAAGATGAAAGCATGGGGGGGGACACCTGGCTCAGTCCAGGATTAATGGCAAGGCTATGCAATTCCTGAATTTCCACTGGGACCAATCCCATTTCATTTACCTTAGAGAAGCTCTTCTCATTTCAGCATAGTTCCTCCTGGTTTCCATCCTTGTGCGTAAAGTATTACAGCCTTTTCATTAAGACTGTGTACAAATTTCACTTTCTATAGTGAAATCCACATCAGGCTGGAGTGCTGGCTGCAGGTTAACTTCAACCTCACAAAATAAGCATTGCTCATTTTCAGTCCCAGTGTAGGGTGAAGAAAACTTACAGTCCCTTCTGTTGGTTTGCTGCTTAAAGAAAACTAAAAGACACTAATGTAAACTGTGAATTATAAAATCTTGATCTTTAAGTTAATTAATTCTCCTTCACTGGCTTGAATTTTTAGGCACTTTTCCTTAAAGAGCAGGATAAATTTAAAAGCCTACTTCTGAACTCATTAAGGCCAGTATAAATAAGGAGTAACAGCTCATGCGAATGGAAATACACTAGTGTATAAATTAGCAAAAACAGATTTCATTTCACTTAAACTGGTTTTTGATGTACTACGTCTAGTTCCACTTCTTCCTTACAGTTACATCGCAAGGGGCGTTGCTGTGCATTACACACTTGCACAATAAATAAGACTATTAAATAAACAGGGATACAACAAAACTATGAAGTTTCAGAATATTCAGGAAATCATCATTTCCTGGAGCTGAATAAACATTTTAGAAAAAACTCACCCAGCAGGAAATGGAGCTATCTGAAGTGGCCAGTAGGTTCAGAGGATGTGGAAAGGGGTTTGTTCAGAGGCGTTAAATAAACAGAGTAAAATGCCTTGGGAAATAGTTCCCTTTATTTGCTTTCTTGGCTAACAATGTTCATTTTACATTCAGCCTTCAGCACAAGAGACACAAACAGGCCCCATGCAAGATTACCAAGCTGAGCGTAAACTGATACACAGTCGTCCTGGTTCTGCAGGCATCCTGAAATGATAGCTAAGGGAGATCATGCTGCCCTGCTCAACTCCTGAGCATGCTACCTCTGCATATTAAGGATCTGGCAAGTCAAATATTATCAAATTAACCACTTCTCTGCTCTCAGACTTAACAGTCCACTTATCCCTTGGCCAAGCACTAACTGACCTCCAAGTAACAGGAAACGATACAACTATATGTTGATAGAAAGGCCCGCGGCACATCAAAACCTGCTAACTGGGAGATGACATTAAACCTAAAGTCTAAACACCAGAGTGACACAAAGGAGCAGAATGTGCATCATGATATTCACGCTTAGATCTTTACAGTCTTCCATCTTAATACATCTGTGAAGCTGACACAGCATTTCATGAATGCTGTACTGGAATATCACAGAATACGAGGACCATGCTGCAGTTTTCAGCTTTAGCCGTGCCTCAGGAAAACAGACTTTTCAGTCCAGGCCCTTGCGCCAGATACAGCACGATGAGCACAGTCTGCGAAGTTTCATTGTTTTTTTCTTGCCCTATTCTCTCTTCTTGCCTTAAATTGTGCTGAGCTTTCATTCCCCCCATGAGACCGTAGAAAGAAATGGATGGTCTTGAATTCTCTTTGTAGCCTTGACCCAGTCAGAATGAGCAAAGTTTTCTATGGTTTCTACATGGTTGTCATTCCTATACCCCAGTAAATCAATAGGATAAATGGAATTAGACAGTTAATGTGCATAAGGATGTCAGGCTGGGGAGAAAATATGTATTCACAACTTTATGTGCCTGAACAACTTCGCAAATTTGTCCTTATTTTCCGTAAGCCTCGGCTGCCGATGTGTAAGATTGAGGCTGTAATCCCTTTACGCCTGTGGAGCACATGAGGACTTCTGGGGCAAGAGCTGTCTTTTAGTGCCCAGCTATACAACGCTTGGCACCATGGGTCCTCCAGCATCACTTGTTAATAAAATATTAACAGCAGCAATGCCACCCAGACCTGCATCTCAGAGCATCTCTGAGGACTGAGCGAGCTGTCAAGGGATATGCCCTGTTACTGGAATTGTCATTTATGAAGCTTCTGGAGAAGGGGTGAAAGTGGGGACATGGGGAGAAAAACAGAAGGCCTCTGAGAAATGGAGGGGCAGAGAAAATGGCGGAGGCAGTGGAGAAGCACAGTGAAGGAAGAGCTAATGGGTGAAGAAAAAATGAGGGGAAAGATTACAGCAAAAGAAGCCAGAAAAGATACATTAGGGACTTTGAGAAGAAGCAGAAGTAAGATTTAGAGGAGTGAGAGAAGGTGGACCAAGAAGAGAGTGAAGGGAAAAAAATTCCACTGGGTCTGATAACAAAGGAGGCTTCACACACTTCAAACAAGAAATATGGGCCCCTCCCCAGTGAAAATGGGCTTCCACTGCCAGCAAAATTGTTTCCACAGCTGAGACTGCAGTGCCAGCGAACGTCTGCGATCAGCCCATCCAGGTGCTCTGTGATACAGGCAGCACCAGACTCAACCCATCAAAGCGATGGGAATAAATCTGAGGGCCAGGAATGAGTGCTTGGGCCCCTGCTTGGCTGCCGCTGTGCAGAAACGAGAACATAAGTAGCCAAAAAAAGACACATTTAAGGTATAACTCAACAAAAATAAGAAACAGACATTTTGACAGCAGACATGCTAACAAACCAAGTTCAGGGAATAAGAAACAGCTATGCTGCAGGAGAGACAAGGACTCTGAAAACTGCTATAAGAGTCTAATACGCCAATTTGCGGAGGGTACTGAAATTCCATCTATTTCAATTTTTGAATTGGACTTATGCTGGTAAACTCTCCCATCTGAGCTTTTTATTAATATCGTACGAGCTATAGCTTGCAGAGATTCAAGGTCTCTCCAGTTTTCCTGACTATGCAGTCAGTCTCTGGCATCCCCATGAACACCAGCATGACTTCTCCAGCAGGCACCTGGGCTCGGCAGGCGAGTGCACCAGCATCGGTGGCTGCTACACCACCACCAAGCTGCAGCAGCGCTTCCCGGATGCTCAGCGGAGCCGAGGGCAGGGCATTGAGCACCGCTTGTTCCACAAGTAGCTGCACTGACCTTTGGGGGATTATTAATCCAGTGCAAATAGGAGTATGACAATTTGGTCTGATGGGAAAGAGAGAGATACTATCATCCAGATCTATTTTTTCAAGCGTAGTTTCAACACATTGAGTGTATTATATAGCAAGTATAGCAAGGTCAGGTGACTTTTTTTTTTTTTTAAACAAAACAGTAAACCAAATCCTATTGAACATCTCCTCATGAATCTGTACCAGCAAACAATAAGACCAGGCTGGAAAGTGCCTTCTGGGGCACCACATCCAATCTCACCGCTGTTGCAAGCAACCACGTCATAGGGTCTCTTTCATAACCACTAATTCACTTATGTTTACTAGGGCGTCAGAGTGTTATCTTACAACTATGTCAAATATTCATCTTTTTATCACCGCCACACAGAGGGTTTTGTGAAAGAATCCAGTTCTTGGACTGGAGAGGGAACAGCATGGCTGCTCATGCATCAGTTTGTGTTGGCCACTGTCTGGTCTTTGTTTGCACAGGACTTAAATGTTCACTACGTATATTTAAACTCACAATCAAATCCTGATATGATTTAAAGTTACGGGAGTATTCCACACTGGCAAAAGTGAATCAAAGCCTTGCTCTGCTGGATGAAGATCATTTTAAAGATAACCACCCACTTTCCCGGGAGGCTTTCCACAACCAACAGCTGAATGACTCTGAGCTAATGTAACTGGGCTCCCATACAGTGCTCGGCATGTGACCGGCAAGATCCCTGCCCTCATGTTATATGGGGCGAGACCAGGATGTGGAGAAGCTCCCCTCATCAGGAGATGGTGCTTTCCCTAGGGTCTCCCAGCGCTCCATGTGATGCTTATGCTGTCCTTCCTCTGCTAAGCCCTTGCCTGGGCTGGGCTCTGCTTCAGCTGTGAGAGAAGAGTCCCAAGAAACTGTTTTCACCACTTGCTCTGTCTTGAATTCACCAGCATTGCAAACTCTCCCAGGAAAATACTCTCCTGCAATTATGTCAGCACTGTGACAAAGCTGAAAGTCTGTGGTGTCACCCAGAAGGGGTTAATTTAAGCAAACAGCTGGGCAGTTTTAGAGGAGTACCAGGAGGGCTGAGTCTCTGAGAAACCTCACCTTGTATTTTCTCAGCCCACCCTTCTAAAACTAGATTGCGAGCTCCTCCAGCTAGGAGCCGCAGATCCAAATGTGTTCAGTTAATTGCCTAGCATGCTTGAGGATGGTGTAAATCAACTATGGGTAACTAAATGCCCTTTGCCTGCTTTCAGATCTGCCCAAACACGGCATGCAAAGTCAGGCAAGACACCTACTTGACACTGATTTTGCAGCCCTCGTGATTTCAGGCTCCCTTAGCTGCTGGTCTTTCTGTGATTGCAGCCCACTGGAGATGACAGCAGCCCCTCCCCTGGATGAGGCAGAGCAAAAAGGATGGTCCAGAGGAGGAGGTGAGAAATCTCCCACCTTGAAAGTCCGAATCACAGGCAATGCAAAAGGCAGCAACCTGTCTCCTGGGGAAGCTCAAATCCCCTGTAAAGGAGAGAAATGAAGAAAGGAAAATCTACCATGAACTCCCAAATGAATTCTATGCCTCCTGGGAAGAAGATGGCATATTTCTTTTGGTAAATCATCAGTCGCCAAAAAAACCCGCTATATGAGGTTGGCTGATGACTTTCTAAAGTTTGACCAAATTCAATAAACAGCTTTCACCAAAACAAATGAAGGCTGGGGTTTTTTAACTGTCAGAAACAGTTTGTTTAGACACTTTCTGAGCATAAGCCCTTCACATTTTTGAAATATTTAACTTTCTGGCTACTTATAATAAAAGCCATGTAAATAAAGGTACATTGGTGGTAGTTAACCTTCCACCCGATAGCACAGTATTAATGCCCTCAGCTGAAAAATGAAAGGTGCAGGTTTGGTTTCTTCCTCTGGCTCGAGGACCTGCACCCACATCCCAGAAAACTGCACTGGCCATCCGCCAGCGCTGGCACGTTTCTGCTCTCATGGGTCCTTGTGGATGGTTCCGCAGTTTCTGCAACATAAGTGTCCTTTCTGATTAAAAGACCTGACTTGAACTAAAGTCTTCTACCCCTTTGGAGGACAGTAGCAACTTAACCCGTTGTCGGTCCCTCTCGGTCTTTCCCCGTATTCTGCCAGCCCCTGCCAAGGTATGAGGCTGAGGATGCTCCAAGGAGGAGAGCACTGCTAGGAGGTGAGGATGACTGATGCACAGGAGGGAGTCCCAGGCAGGGCACGCAGCCGGCAGAGCTGCCTGCATCAGTGCACCCCACATTCCCTCGTAACCTGGGCAGAGGAACAGCCAGGGGTTCCTTCTGAGTCAAAGAGATGTCCAAGCTGCTTATGAATATAGCATTTAATTTTCTTGGCTTTTACTTCAGAACTCCCAAGAGGAAAACTTTCTATGACTTTTTACCCCAAAGTTTTGTTTGGTTTTTTTTTAACTTCTTTTCACTTTGGCAAGGAAAAAATCCTGATGTTGGGAGAGCAGAACACGGTCTGCATTTCAATTATTTATTTCAATTACTTTTCAGATCAGCCAACAAACATATTAATTGGTTATTTACACAATCCAGCTTCGGTGCCCTCATTTCTCCCATTTCCATTTTATTTAGATGCTGTCTGGGTAAGATAGGCCGTTTGTTTCCAAGTTATCCCAGGCTTCTCTCTGGTATCTTCTACCTAGCTGGGTCCTTGTCAGGGACAACATCACTGAACTGCAGCCGTCAGAGTGCCTGAAAGGACCAGTTGTCTTTTCACTTTGGATAAGGCAGCAAGGAGGCCTAATTGGTCCCCACGTCCCTGGAAAAAAATTGAGAACGTAACCTCGCTAACCTCTAGATTCCAAATTCATTTCGTACATCACCATCTGCATTTCTAGTGCATATATAGTGGAAAATAAAGGATCCATTTGTTTGGCATAAAAAGATTGAGAACCCAACATAATTTTCTAATTTTACGTTTTGTAACACGCTTCATTGTATAGCTGAGGGAGAAATCAGCTGAATTTCCCTCATGCCTGACCATATGATCAGGAGGCAGCTACTGTGGGTACAGTTCTGCAAGGCAACTCTTTTGAAGTCAGAAGTCAAAAAGACTTTTGGGGGTTTAAATGCCTTTTTAATGTGGTCTCTTTTCTGTGTGGCACGCAGTCCTCACTTAAAGGGCTTTCTATGTGCCTGTGAGAAATGCATTTCTTGAAACTCATTTTTCATCTCTGCCCTACAAAATCTGTGTAAAAGCTCAGACCACTCAGTAGATCCTCACATGCTTCAAAGGGTGCTCATCTTAACCATGGTCCTGTGAGGTCCCAAAACCAACAGCAGTTTAGTCTGGATCAGATAACGCAGGTCACGGTCTAAAGGCTGAATGTAAATATCTATCATAAAGGTAACAAAGACTTCTTTTTCTCCTTTTTCCCTTCAAAGCCAAGGACATCTACTTTACACTGAACTGACTTTACTTTTCATGGGGTAACCTCATTATATCTTGATTTTGGAGCCATCATTCAGTGAGAGTGCTGCATGCCCCTGGTAGGTACCAAGCTCACAGTTGTCTGGCAGGACCAGGTCCCTGTGTCCCTCCAACCACAGACCACAATCCTCAGGGGCAGGGTGGGCATTGCTGTGCTCCAAAAAGTGCCTTCTCAGGGAGAGACCAGCAGGCATTGCCTCAAAACGGGCAGAGGGGTGCCTAACATGGTAATGTTTGCTGCCGCCTCTGGTCATTGACACATCTCGTAGGAGTTGGCCTCAGGCACACAGCATCTTTGAGTAAGGCTTTGTCTTTCCTCCTACGATGGCACCACAGTTGGGAGATGGCTGCCTTATGCCAAAATACCCGCCAGCGATGTACGTGCATGCTTCGCTGGGCACCATTGGTGAGGCCCATTGTGGTAATGGAAATCAGGTGGCTGCATGCCTGTCATTTAAGCCTTGAGTAACTGGGGAAAGCATGTGTGGGTCTGGAATCACCTATTTCCCCCACTCCTCAGTGAATCCTCCCAGTGTAACATCTCAGGTTGCTGTGAACCCCTGGGCCACAAAGGGAAAAAAAGGGGAAAAAAAAGGACAAAATCCAAACAGTTTCTGGAACAAATTTCAGTCTTCATAGTCCTGTCACCCAGTCTGAGTGCAACAGTCAAAGTAATTATGCAACCATTTTAAAATATCACAGTGACATATGAGGTAATGCCACTTTCTGCACAGGCTCCTTTGGGAGCTGCCAGGCTGAGCCCTGCCGTCAGCATTGTGTTAGGAGCGAGCACTCATCCGCCTTCGTTTTTACAGGGGAACAGGGGTTTCCAGAGCCCAGACATGATGCCACAGCAAACACCCCTCTGATGTGAAAATCCCCTTCATTTCCAGATGATCCTTCAACAAAAAGAGGAATTGCTGCAATTCTGATTTGGGAAGATAAAATGTTTGTTATCTGAATGGTTCATGGATCAAGTCCTTCAAACTGGCTGAGATCTGCTGGGAGAGTGTGCTCGGCCATAGGGAAGCATAGAATAAAGCTACAGCTGAAACATTTTTATAGCCTGATTGCTAACCCCTCTCCACGGATTTTGCCTGAAGTCACCTAGAGTCACTGAGAAAGCAAACAACATGTCTTCTTTTACTAGACCAAATAGTTGTTATTTTAGCATTTTTTTCATAGTGAGTACATGAAACAAGCAAAGCCTGACTAATCCCACAACTTTCTCTTCAACTCCAGTTACAAAACCATGCAACAAAGCAAGCCCATCAAGTTCCCCTGGACTAGAGAAGAACGAGAAACTACCCCTCTTGCAGGGCATGGCAACCCATTACCCACATCACTTCTGTCTTTGTCGCTGGCTATTTCTTCAAATATGGCCTGGGCTTGAAGCTTACATGAAGTGCTGAGGAATAGCCATACTTGGGGCATGGGTCAGCAGACCGAGCAGGAATGTTTGGTCCTTCCTCTACCCAGTCTGCTTCAGTGAACAAGATCTTTGTCCTGTGCAAAGGTGCCAGATGTGTTTACGCTCTCACAAACAACTCCAAAACTCAGCCTGTGCCTACACCTGAGCATATGCTTGTATGCAAACAGAAAAGCCTGCACATGGTATTCAGGAAAGACTCATGATTAACAGACAGCATTGACATGCCTGGGGACATTGAAGAGCTGTGCCCCATGAAGGCCCCATTCTCCCAAGGAAACAGAATATTTTTAGGTTGAAGAGGACAGACTTGATTATTTATGCAATGATATGTGATTCCTCTGACCAAATGTCTCCACAGAGAAGAGATGTCCTCAGGCAGGTCTGCCTCTTTGAGTCTGCAGTAAGAGAAAAAAATATTTTTTGAACAAGTGAGGAAGAGGATCCAGGCAACTAAATGACAGTCAGTCTTCCCTCAGTTCTTGGGAAAATTATGGAGCAAGTCTTCATGCAGGTCACTTCACTGCACATGA
The DNA here is from genome assembly GCA_013401315.1 of Balaeniceps rex. Classification (NCBI taxonomy): domain Eukaryota; kingdom Metazoa; phylum Chordata; class Aves; order Pelecaniformes; family Balaenicipitidae; genus Balaeniceps; species Balaeniceps rex. Next base: position 145,368 of record VYZW01022470.1, read on the forward strand.
ACAGAAAGACAGAAACAGCAAACAACCAGCGCGGATTAACAAATGTCAAACTCATCAGTAACCTGGACAATGGGATGTAATGAGCCCTCAGCAAGTCTCCTGATGATACCAAACTAGGAGGAGTGACTGACACATTGGATGTCACCTGGGGGACCCAAACCAGCTGGAGTAATGGGCCAGAAGTAAGTTCATGAAATGCACCAAAGACAAATGCAAAGTCCTACACCTGGGGAGAGCTGACCCCCTGTGTCAGTACAGGCTGGGGAGCAGCTCTGCAGATAAGGACCCCGCTGAACTCAGCTTAACCCTGTGAGCTTGTGGGAATGAAGGGTAAGCACATACCGAGCTGTATTAGCAGAAGCGTAGGCAGCAGGCTGAGTTAAGCAGTTATTCCTCTCTACTCAGGACTTGTGAAGATACATCTGGAATACTGTGTCCTGTTTCAGGCCCTGATCAGAAGTAAGGAAAAAGTTTTACAATTTTGGTGGTTGAGGACTGACACAAGTTGCCCACAGAAGCTGTGGCATCTCCATTCCTGGAGATACTCAAAATGCAACTGGACAAGATGCTAAGCAACCACATCTAACGTCAAAGCTAGCCCAGCTTTGAGCTGAAGGCTGGACTACAAGACCACCGGAGGTCCCTTCCAGCCTGAATTTTTTCATAATTCTATGATTTATGATAGCTCTTAGCAAATCTTGTGCCATTATGTTGTTGAAAAAATGGCCTATACTTTTATAAGGGGAATGTTTCAAGCAGTATCAGTACTTCCTATTAAAACTTCAGCAACTGCATATGTCAATATTTTTTAAATGACTTTTAACATTGTTGCTTCCATTATTTTCCCTGCTTTCAGGAGGAAAAGAGATTATTAGTAAACATGAATTTTCTAAAGCGATTTCATAAAAATGCTGGCAAAAATCTGTGGAAATACATTCTAAAATAAGCAGAAAAAGTATCAATTTCAGATCACAAGGAATGGAAAGATCTTCAGAATGTCAAAAATAGTGAAATAATTTAACTAGCTCTGTAGTTGCTATAATGCAATAAACATATGCATTACCTGCTGGGTAGAAACCATGAAGACATTTTCCATTTGAATTAAGTGAATTCAATCCCATAATTTCCATTCTTTGGTGCTCATTTTCCTTAAATTATCTCCTGAAAGAGTTTCTTGGCAAAGATGTTCCCTGGAACAATTCACTTTAAATGAATGTTGCATACATTGCAGAAAAAGCAAATTTCACTTTCATAATTGCCTCACATTCTTGCTACAAACTGTAGCATGGGAACAGTAATACTGCACATAACCTATATGCAAGTCTGGACACATGAGTTTCCAGTAGCAAATATTTCTGACTATTTTCTCACAAGCAAGCTACAAACTTCCAGTTGGAAAAAGCTGGACCTTCTTCATTGCTTATGCTTAGCTACACCTGCAGCACAATGACAACAGTTCCTTCTTGTGATGTTCCTATCAGTGCTGCCAAAAAAGCAACTGCTTTGTATCAAAAAGCACTGGTTTTATGGGAGCGCCTGGGAATCTAAACTCATACGTACCTGAGAAACCAAGAGAGCTCTGAAATATCAGAGGTGGCACAGTCTGCACCCTTTCTACCTGTATTACTTTGTAACCCTGCATAAAGTGTTGTTAAGACCTAGAGCAACCTAATGTAACTCTAAATTTTCCTGCTTTTTGGGGGGAGATGGACTGGAGGATCCTTGTAATCTGAGTTACTCTGTATGATTACATCATATCATCATGATACTTGGATTTTTCTCTAGAGAGCTCCAGACCTTGGGCTGAAGTAATGTCCAAGATATGACTGAGTGCTCATGCAGCAAATGTTTGGAGAATCTCATCTTGAGAGTAACCTCTGACCAGCATTGACCCCAGAGCAGAGGCATATCCTCATGACAGAGTTAATAATGAACAGATTCACATCACTTCCACCAAAACTATTGCTTATCAGGCTGGCCAGTATTGTGTCACTGCCCTTTCGCTTTCTCCTTGATTGCCTGCATCAAAATCTTACTTCTTGTTTTGTAGTTTGTAAAAGACTGTTCTTTTTTATTCTATGTACTAAAATATTTCTAGTTACGAGTATTAACAAACATGTCACTAACTATGCAATGTCAACACCGAGCAATCCCTTCAGTAGATAATAATATAAGAAAAGAATGGAAATCCTTTCCACTGAATTAATTTAATTCAAATGGAAACACATACACAGAAGATACAGATTATATGTCAAAATACAGATATAGTAAAATTGGGCTTAGATTTTTGTTCGTGCAAGCAAAATGTCACTACTGCTGTCAGGTTTCTTCTTCATTCTGAATATCAGTATTTTGAATTTTTTTCCCTAAAAATATCATATTTGTATTACTCCCCAGCTTTTCTCCTAACTCAATGTATATTTTTTATTCTTTTTTCCAAATGTTCACAGCACATACCAGGTTGCATTAATAAAATTTAGACCTTGCCTGGATTATTAGTAAAGTCAGGAAATAAGATGTGTTTTAGAAGCAATCATTGCAACATTCCAAATTGCTCAGTTTTGTGGTCATTTTACCCAGGTTTCATGTTATGTGAAATGTTTAGAAACAATTTGATTTCATTTTTCAGGCAAAACTTTATTAGACTTAGAGAAATGCTGTTCTCTAAGCGTAAATGCTGATCTTCAGCTTGCTTTAATAAGTACTATGAAGTCAATATGGTTATGTTTCCTTTCTGCAGCTGAGACTCTGACCTTCAATATAACATTTACCTCATTTTCTTCATCCACTAATTACTCTAGGCTATAAAAATGGTTTGTCTGGCAACATTTAGTCTTGACAAATCAGTGCTGGTTATTGATCATAATTTTATTGTCTTCTAGACATTCAAAAATTATTTTCCTTATCAGATGTTGAGTTTTGGATTGAAGTACTTTAAAAAATGGTAATTGCTAAGAATGTTCCTTTTTTGAGGATTACTAGTGTGCTTTTGTTCTCATTCCAGTCATTTTCCAGTACTCTCATCTTTTAAAAAGTAACTGCCCATGGTTTGGTAAGTCTTTTAGCTGGCTAAGACATAGTTCATATTTCCTAACTGTTTTGTCTTTACTCTTAAGTAACCATATGATGGAATTCTGCAAAATTAGCAACATTTCTTTTTTTTAGAGAAACACTTTATAAAGGTATTCATTGTCTTGGTCTCGTATTGTCACTAATTACGTGCGTGTTCTCAATTCATAGTGGATTTTTTCCTAGGTTTACCATCTTACATTCATTAAAAGTCAAGGATAAGGATTTTATTTACTTTGTTGATGTAGAAGAGAACCATTTATCTTCAAAAAGAAAAAAAAAAGAGAGAAAATTTTAATTCTCTTTAATCTCAAATCTCTTTAACCTCAAATCTCTTTAACCTCAATGACTAATTGACACCATACACACAAGTTCATCCAGTTTACACTTATTCCACAACAATAACAAACAGTTACTGAATATAACAGTTTCTGAGTCGTCTTGACTAGGTTTCCTTGCCCTCCGCCCCTGCTGTATATTTTATTACTGTTGCTGTCCCATTGTGATTTGAAGTCAGAATCAATGAAATAATCTTTGTTGAGGCTGCATGTGCTCTTCACAGTCTCCATTTGGAGGACAGCTACAATCTACTCTACCTTAATTCTCTTCCACTCATT
>VYZW01022471.1:0-11746 GCA_013401315.1 Balaeniceps rex
TAAATGAAGTCCACAGTAGCAGTCCGTTACATCACTAATTACCTACAAAGCATATCACTGTCAAACAGTAATGTGTGTACCAAATAGATATTAGAAAAATAATGATTTTGGTGTTGACCTTTTCTATCCATGCCAGGAATGTGTAATAATAAAAAGTAATGTACTTGCCATGAAACACAACAGTTTATCTCATACTTAACAGCCTACTGTTAAAGTCCTTATTAGTGTTGGTTCAAATCTACATATAGTCTACACACATCTATGCAAAACCACTTTTTTTTTAAGTCCCAGCTCTCACCTGGATGATCCTTCCATCAATGTGTTGCATGATCCCGGCCTTCTACTCCCCAGATTTGAGCCTGGGCCTGAATGTGCCAACACTAACTTGTCACCTATGGCCCTTTTATAGACATTTGAATAATTTCTGAAAGGGACATTTAAGCTCTTTAAAGGAGATAGGCAGCAAAGAACAGTTATAGTTAAACAAGACAGCTTTTATAAAGGGAACCTGAGTCTGTTGCTCACCTACATATTAAGTTCTCAAGTCAGGTTGTCAGCTTAGCAAATCTCTCTTTGTGAGATAACAGAGCAGCTGACTCTCTTTCCTTCTGAAATCCAAGAAGCCTCTCCCCTTGTGCCTCTTATTCCAAACATTTCTCTCTCCTGCTCACTTTTCAAATTGTGTTTATTCTAATCTTTTCTTTGATGCCCTTTCCAAGGAAGGTTAACTCCTACAAGTTAATGTCTGATGGATGAGGCATATGTGTTATATCCAACATTTCCCTGAAACATATTTATGTATAAATGGTACATTTCAAAACTGAAAACCATTCAAGTCTAAGTTAGATGTGTATATGCACATATCCTCTAATCCCTTTGCTTTCCAGCCCAAGTAAGATTCTAACTCATTGTCTCCTATTATAAATGGTTAAACAGAAATGTGAGAAACTGCAACAAGCTGAGTGAACATAAAAGTATTTCAGAATATTTTCATATGTTCCATAAGCTGTTATGAGGTGAGCTGAGCATGAGGGAGGTTTTCTTCTAATTATTGGTTTTGGACACTTAAAATGTGTCAGTGTTACCTACACGTTTTTGTGGCTCTGGTTCTGTGTGACTTGTCTGGGATCCCAAAGGAAACTCTAATGCCAGAAAGGGATTCCAGTATATTTCTTCCATTCTGTCTGTGACCTTATGAAATCCCCCTTTTCTCTGATTTTTTTTTTGCCATTATAAAATCTAGTGAAGCTATATACAGATTACTGTTTAAAAGAGAAATATTGAAATAATTATTTCTGTAAAACATGAAAAATATCCAAATAATGGAGAGTAAGTAAAGCCAAAACAGAACATTCATATTGCTTTGTGATACTTCTGAAAAATATTCTAAATATTGAGTTTTTCAAACTCACATTAACAGCTATTTTCTGTCTTTCAATTAATTTTGATCCACATAAAGGTATTGCTATCACATAACTGTGTGAAAGATTATGGCTTAGGCCTCAAAATGATATTTTAGATCCTGTGAGCTGTAGCCATAAGATTATCCAGTAGAGCTATGCTGAGGTTAGTGGAATCATAGATGTAAAACATGAGAACAGACCACAGTGTAAAAAAAACCCACAAATAAAGTTTTGTTCAGTAAATAAGAACTACCCCTTCAATTGGGAAATATACATTGCTTTGGAAGTGTACATGGCTTCATGGGGAGACTAAGGAATTTCACAGAAAAGAAATCTAGAGCAGGGTGAATACATATGAGGCTCTGGAAAAGTATGTAGTGAAGTGTTGTGTATACTCAGTGTGCTCTTGTAATCTTCCATATTTATCTGCATTACTTGTCATAGATAGCGTAGTTAGATGGACTTGGGGGTCTGTGTCACTACAGCTCTTGCCTTCTTATGACTTTCTGTATGTTCAGAGTGGGCATATGTTCTTCGTCCAAAAAGTAGATGAAAAAAATAATTCACAGAAGAAAAAACAAATTCCAAAATAGGCATGTATGTACCAGAGGATTATATGGCATTTGCAATATTTCAGTGAAAAAGTGTATGTCTTCTGACAGCTGATTACAGAATAACATGGACTGTCTAAGGGTTGGCAGGATGTGTGGTGATGGTTAAAGCTGTGCCTGTGAGTTTCTAAGGACATACATTATTCAAGGCCCTGTGAAATTATCATATGTTCTGTTGACTATTAGGACATGTCTGCAATGCACAATACTGTTCAGAGCAGAGTTATGAGCAAAAAGCAAACTCTGGAACCAGGAAAAGGGTAGGCATCTTTGCACAGTTAGTAGAGAAATATTGCTCTCAGGACTCGAGCTCGTATCTCCTCAGAAGACTGCAATGTACTATGATAACAAATCTACTCAGTTAGAGCTTTCTGGGGCTCTCTGAGCTACATCTTACCATATGGTAACAACAGGTTTTCAGTCATCTCATATATATTAAAAAAGACCAAGGCCAAGGACATGGACTACATCACAGCAACCTTACTGTAACAGGTTTATTATATGAGGTATTTATGTAAATCAATAGGAGGTGTTAGCTGCTTGTAATTTTTAAATTAAAGTACTTTTGTTGGCAAAATATTGATTGAACTCATACATTCAGATTTCCAAATATTTTCATTTAAAACTGTTTATATTTTACACATGTGATAAGAAATGTGATGGATCATTGATCAAGTAGTGTGGAATGGAACTATCATGTACAGCTAACTTCCATTTTCTCAGAGTCATTAGAAGATTGCAAGTCACCTTGGCAGCAGAACTGTTGTACTTGTTTAGTACAGGACCAACAACTGTAATTATTTAGTTTTGAACTAAAGACAGTTTTAAGGTCTGATATTTCCTGGTTCTTTGTGAGAATTTAATGAAAAATGCAGCAAAATGCGCCAGCTTAACAGATAGTCTAGGTGACAGCTCTAATATATGACATGTAAGTGATAAAATGTCAGTTTGAGAGAATTATGAAACATTTGATATCATCTTTGGTATAACACTCTTTTATGTCTACTTTAATTTAAAATGCTTCACCCTTGACAAAAGGTCAGATACATGTAGTGAACAATAAGCCAATGGTCTTATCTAAATTGGTTGATGATTAGGTAATTTTTATGAATACATGAATACAAGAATACTGTTGTAACTAGTTTAGCATAAAAGAAGTGATATCCTAAGTAATGCCTTTGCCAAGCATCCTGAGCTGTACTATGGTGTCCACTGTAGTGAAAACAAACTAGTAATTCAAACTTATTTCAAGTATGGTGTCAATCTCCTAATGTGTGTCTTCTATTTTGTTATAGTTAAGTCACCTTGACAAGTTGCTGTTAAAGGCATAGGGATTTAGATCTACTAACTTTATTTATCACAAGAACTAACATTTATGAGTGATCACCAGGAGATTTAATATGAAATGGAAATCAGGGAATTTATTCCCAGAGAAAATGTGTTTCCATGTTTCTCAGTGATGTTATTTTAATACTTGTGTCCATTTTTTTATCACTTCAGATTATCCCTTGTTCATGCATTGTTCAAAAATGTTTTTATAGTTATACTTTTGAAGAAAATTTCAATTTATAACTGCTTCAAAAATTATGACTACTAATGAATTGGATTTGAAAGAGATTTATATAGGATCACACAAATCAAATTTTATGACCCAGTGATCCTGAGCTGTTTTTTGACCAACACTGGTCACTCTGATACATGACTGTCTTCATTTTCCAAAGGAGTTTGTATCTTTCAGTCACTTGCCTCCATGAGACTTTAGTTTTGGCATTAAACAGTCTATTTGTTTTCCTGATATTATCTCACTGCTATTAGATCATCAATCAATTTTTTTTCGGAATATGTACTTTGTCTATGTTATTTGGCACTCCCACCAACTATAAACTAGTATTGCTCAAAACTCTGCAAACTCATATAGTACTTGTTATGCCATGAGACTAGGGCATGACAGGAGTTTCAAAGATGGTTTTTGTGCAGCAAAAACCTGGTTAAATATGGTTGAGTCTCAGAATAGATGGACACGGGTTTCAGATTTGCATGGAAATACTGCCCAGGCTGAGTCATTTAGACCACAGCCATTTTAATGCAACCCCAACAGAGGCTGGTAGTCCTCCAGGCTCTTCTCTCCTGCAACTGAGCACCACACAGCTGCTCACTCACCCTCCCCCTCCCAGGTGGGATGGGGGAGAGAATCGGAAGGGCAAAAGAAAACTCGCGGGTTGAGATAAAAACAGTTTAATGATTGAAATAAAATAATAATGATAGTAATAAAATTGCAATGAAAAGGAGAATGAGAGAGAGAGAAACAAAACCCAGGGAAAAAAAACAAGTGATGCAACCGCTCACAACCAGCCAACCGATGCCCAGCCAGTCCCCGAGCAGCGATCGCTGCCCCCCGGCCAACTCCCCCTAGTTTATATACTGAGCATGACGTCATATGGTATGGAATAGCCCTTTGGTCAGTTTGGATCAACTATCTTGGCTGTGCCCCCTCCCAGTTTCTCGTGCACCTGGCAGAGCATGGGAAGCTGAAAAAGAAAGTCCTTGACTAGTCTAAGCACTACTTGGCAACAACTAAAACATCAGTGTGTTATCAGCATTCTTCTTACACTAAATCCAAAACACAGCACTATGCCAGCTACTAGGAAGAAAAATTAACTCTCTCCCAGATGAAACCAAGACATCTCCTCAAACCTGAACTGCTTGAGAGTTACAGGCATGATGATAGAAAAATTTTGAAACAGACACTGAGGGCGAGAGTATTCATACCATGTAATAGTAAAGTGTGAAACCCTGGCCATCTAAATTATCTTCTAGTGTCTTCCTCTCCCTTCAACTGTAAAGGAAATTTTGGAGGAAATTAAAACGGAAATTTGTAGCCCAAGCTTTAGAAACTCTGAATTATACCTAGCTTAGGTGCTTAGACAAACATCAGGTTGAGGATATAAATGTTTTCTTACATATCTTATGAAGTCCCAGCTAAAATCTAGAAGCCTTTTGAAAGTAATGTAAAAGTTTCATAGATTCTTTGGGTCCCTATGTCTGTAGGAGGAGTAATTCACTGTATAATTAATTTTACTAACTCTACCCCATTTTCACCAGTGTTTATCTTCTCAGCACTGTGATTTTCATGTAGAAGTGAAGGTCAGAGTTGAAATGCAACTTACTTTTAAAAGGGTAAAGGTATGTTGTGTGAGTGGCCTTTTAATGTATCCCAGATTGGTAGTTGTATATCTTGGGTTGGTTTGTTGTTGCTGGTGAGGTTGTACAGAATTTTTCTACATCTTTTATGCAATTATGAGCAAATTATGATTATACTGTTTGTATACTACTCTCATTATCCTCAGTGTAGGATCTCAATTGGATTTTATACTAGGAATTTCGAAGTACTATCAAGTAAAGGGACAAACTTTTCTCATTGTATTACATAGGATACTCTATATGCTGTTAACATTTCAAAAAAGAAGACATTTACCTTTATAGAAGAGGATCTAGTTTTAGCTCCTCACTGTAGTAATCTTCTCTTCTCTTTGGTGAGTAAAGTAATCTTTTTCCCCTTAAAATGTTTTAGAATTTTCCCTTTGTATTTAGATGTGCAATGCGGTGTTGGACAAACAGACAGTCCTCCTCTTACCTTGTCCCATTCTGACCATCTTCTCCTTCCTCCAAACACTTTTGGAGACCTCTATGTCACTTTTTCCTCCACTAAGCCAATCTTTCTCTCGTGAAAGAAAGTGCACAGATGTAAACATACATGCACAACATTACCAAGTACTAAGGTTCTTCTTCATGCATGCACGAACAAACATGGACTCCTTTCCAGGTGCCATGGTTCATGTTCAAGTGTGAATATCTTCACACTTGTGTAATTCTCTTTTTCATTTCCCTGTTTTCTCCCCCAGCATGTAACTCAGCGCACTATAGTCAGTCATGCTCATTTTTTTTCTCTGCCTCTCACTTTCCAAGCTTTGTTTTCATGATCCATTTCACAGAAGTCTATGTCCTGTTTGCACACTCTAACTTCTATCCAATCCATTTAACTTGAGGCATCTAACTGAGCAGTCTAAGTCAGACGCATTGCATTGCTGCCCTGGGCTGCCTATACCTCCAGAACGTGATTCAGTTCTTAAGTGGGTTGAATTACCTTTTGGAAGTTCCTGTACCTTCCTCTGACAGAAAAAGTGCCTTGGGTAACACTGTTCCTCCTTTAAGCAATGTCTGAAATTAGGTGGAACTGAAACAAGTCCCACAGCTTACAAATAGGATGCTAGAAGACAGACAGCTTTCCAGAAGAACAAGCAGTTTCAATTGCAATTAAAATAGTTAGGAAAGGGGGAAAAATTTCATTTTCATGCAGCTCTGTTCATAACACATGGCACAGTACAGGCTGATGTTCTAGTTCTAATGATCATGCTGTGAGCATATAATGCATCATAGTTTTAAAGAAAATCCTCTTTTGTACTAGTGAACTGAAATAATTATTTGCCAGTGAAAAGCACAATAACCAGTGGAAGGTCCCTGATCATTTATCCGTACCAAGAGACAGATCTGTCACAAGAAATGTGTGTGATTAATATGCAAAGTGGAAGAGAATATGCCATCCAAGGAACTGAGATTATGCTAAGAAGAATCATCTTAGATTACCAATGTAGAAAGCCAAGGCTGTGTTATCATGTATCCTGATTAGAAATTCAACTATAATATTCCTTTCTTCTTTGATGCTTATAATAATATTCCTTGCCTTGAGTACTGAACTGTCTTTGGTGTTTCCAGTTCTACGGAAGTGCATAGCTTGGATTTTTCCCATCTAAGTAACTAAGTGCATTAAACCTCATCAGATGTCATATTGACTTTGAGTCCAAATTAGTAGCAATAAACTGGTGCTGTGTCACTGCTAATTCTTCATACCCAAACAGAGAAATGAGGAGAAATAAGAATGGAGTCTTTGCTATACACCCATTGCAAAGGCACTGCATATTAAAGCTCGCATAGTCAGCAATATGGCAAAACACTTTATGTCAATGTTCATAATGCCTTTGGTTTACACATAATATAGAAAGCAATCAAAATATGTTGGGGTTTGTGTTGGTTGGGGGGTGGGTTTTCACACTCTTGAAGAAATACAGTTTCTAGTCTTTATGGCAACCCCAATCAATAAGCATATCCTGGCATTCTAGTTTTTTCACTGCTTTGTTAATGTCATATTGTACACAGTGTCCACAACTTTTTCCTGTTGCATGCTTGCAAGCAGCAGCTGTTTCATGTTGTTTTCCACTATGGCTGTCCCCAGGCTTTATAGCCTCATCTTTTAATATTATCCTTCAACTCAGTGGCTGATACAAATGCTCGGAGACCTGATTCCAAATGTATTTATGCAGGAAAAGTGGATAACTCCTTCCTTTGTCCTGGTTCCTGTAATACTGGGTTGATGAGGCTTATAAAATACAGCAACACTTTGCCTTTATGCTGAAGAATGAGTGAATCAGTCAATAAATTAAATGGAAATTCCTAGCAACTAACTCAATATCACACAACTGAGTCTCATACAACTCAGGCTAGAGCTATACATGCTGCTGAGTTGAATAGTGAGATGGCATGTGATTCACTGCATGGATGATGGCTGTCATGATATTCATTTCAACCACACAATGTATAGCCATTATACTTCCATCATGATTAATTAGTAGTCAGCTCTGCTACCTTCCATGCAGAAGTAGAGTATATGAGACTTCCATTTGCTATTGGGTACCCACATTTCCTTCAGAGTTGAGAGGTAAGCCTGGACTACATAAAGCAAGGCATTTAGGAGCAGAGACAGGGTAGGTGTATAGCTGGTAAGCACCTGCTTGGAGGAAAGCAGGCACTTCTAATCATGTAAAGAATAATTTGAATGAGAATAAGTACAGAAAAGGCTATTAGGGAAATGGAGACCCTATCTTTTGAGGGGAAAGTAGAGAGCTTGACTTGTTTAGTCTAGCAAAATGAAAGGTAAGCAGGGACATGGTAGTGAAACAGCTACACAACATGTGCTGGGATGACACCTGAGCTATTTAAAGCAAATTTGTTGCCCCATTATATGCCAATCCTCCTAACCCTATACCTTCTCACTCTTGTATGCAATTTTAATTAAGAAGTTTTTACTTTAGGAAGCTATCCTGACTTGCTCTTCTTTCTCTCCAACTCTGCTCTCTCATGCGAAGTTTTTGTCTTCAGCTCTTGCAGAATCAGAAATCAGTCCCAGCTCTTCCCTTTGTTATAATTTAGCATCTGGAAAAGGATTTGGTTTATATATACATGTATGACAAGGATTTATCAGACGAAATTACCCTTAACTTACACCAGCTATCTACTAAATCTCCTTTATTGTTTTTTCAGTGCTTTAAAGTATTGCAGAATATGTTACAAACTGAGTTCCAGGTTCCTAAGCAAATTACAGGGCAAACAAAATGTCTAACGATAGATTTTTCAAAGACCACTTGCATATTAAAAATACTACTTGTCCTTAAGCAAATAGAAGGAGTTTGAGTCCCCAGTGAATTCAGTAGCAAAAATTCTTTTATTTCAGAGTAAAATACATCAGGATCAAGCAGCTCCTATATGATGCTGCTTAGCTTTAGCGAATATAGTAGAACCATGGAAACAAACTGTCACATTAGAAACAAAATTTTAATAGGCCTCAGAAATCTTCCCACCAGCAATAAAGTTAGCAATTATTCTAAATCTCAATAAAATTGAAGGTTTCAATATAGTGATTTTTATAGATCAAACAATCTAAAACCAAGTAGTCAATTAGCAATGGACAGGAAAACCATCCATAAATACAGCTGCTGAAAAAAACCCAATGTCATAATGAAGAAGCTGCAAGCAGCAAATGTGAATCATCTCCATATGCTGTTAATATCATGGGAAATTAGATATTTAAAGAAGAAAAAGACTACCAGTACCGTTTATCAGCACCTATCAGTTCAGTTGTCTTCTTAATGTTTGATAGCATAGCTTTTTATGCAAATAACAAATGGTCCAGATCAACATAAACTTTTCCCATTTCAAATCAGGTTTGAAAGTCAAAACCTAATTTTTTTGTACAAGATGATCATTTGAAAAAATATTTTGGATAAATTTGTTAGATATGTGTCTTGAAGTAATTAAAAAAAGAAAGACAGAAGTTTATATTCCAAAATGAAAAATTCTTTTGACTAAAACATTGCTTTCTTTCCAAGGAAAGTTTTCCACTATAATCAATCAGGATTTATTGAAGAAAGGAATGTTAAGTGAAAAACATAAATAAAATACGTATTTTTATACATCATCTAGCAAAATAGCTTGAGACTAAACTAATATTAAAATTAAATTACCTGAATATATAAATAATTTCCAATGAAATATCTAAAGCAGAATTTAAGGAATTTATTTATTAGATCGTAATATTTTACTATAGAAGTTCCCAATGGATTCAGCTCAGATAAGGGTTCCATCACAGTCGATGAACTAAAGCACACATGGATTCTTCCCCATCACACATCATATTTAATTAAACTAAGAAACTTTTCCACTTTTGCTGAATCTGCAGATCTAATTTCACTAGTAAATGTTACAGAATTTGATACGCCGAGGCTTCTGATTCCCATAAGACCTTAGAGCATGAAAACAAAGCTCAAAGAACTTGTAGGTACATCACTAGTTTGGGGTTTTTTGCCAGTTACATGTTAGATGATCAAAATTGTACTTGATTTCAAACCCAAGTGTCTTGTTCCTCATTTTGTTCTCTTTTTTGTTGTTGTTATTTGTTTTGTTTTTTCAGGGAGGAGTTGTATTTCCTGTGGGTAGGAAACAGAAAATCTTTGCCTTTTGTTTGTGATCACCAATCTCTCACAAGCTTAGGTTGAAGTGTTAGGAATGCAGCATATGTATAAGACTGTTCATTTATTTATTAAAAAGAAATTTAAAAGATATGAAACATTTTATAACGCTTTTTTTTTTTCCTTTGGGATGATGATGGAAACCAAGGACGTGATTTTTCTCAAGTTTTGTTGTTTGAAGTAACTCTGTCATAGAGAAAATATTTGCTTCAGTTGATGACTTCTAGGATAAAGGTTGAAAAGAAACATTATGCAGCAATTTCTGGGAGTGCTTTGAAAATTTCTGGAAGACTCCATCAGTCAGGGTTGCTACTGGAACCTGAAAGGAGTGTACTGTGAAGAAGCAACCTATCACCTTTTCCAGTGTGAAGTACTATCTGACTCATATTAGTTCTGCATATGAACCAGGGGAAGTCTGACACCTAGCAGGACCCTATTACAAGGCAGCCAACTTATAAATCCCTGCCAAGCTCATATTTTTCCATTAATAAGCCCTTTCCTATCATGTTAGCAGGTACTTGAGGACATTAATACAAGGAGTTGACTCCCCTGCTTTTTACTGAGCTTGGGTCCAAGCTCTTTGAACTTACTGCTGGCTTTTGAAAAGATTTCTCATTATGCCCTGTACCTGTGGGTGACAGCTCATGCAACTTGATGAGAATGCTACACAGCAGAGAGAAGTCTAAACATTTGGAAAAAACAGGTGTACTCAGGCAGTCTCCTTGGGCATTGTCATGGCATACATAGGGGAGCTGACAGCTCACAGGGAGATTTCCAAGCTTTATTTTTTCCTTTCCTAGACTTAAGGTTGACCATATCTGTACGATGATGAAGTTCCCAGGCCCTGTGGAGATCTGAAATGAGTGTTTCTTTCTTGGTGTGAGACAGTGGTTTCTAATGCATCTAAAGATCAGTGGAGTCAGGATCTAGATGCTGTGATTTCTAGCCCCTTTCCCTGTGACAGTTTTCCTGCATAGTATGTTTAGTATCTATCTCCCTTAAATTGTAGGCCTTTTTTAAGAGCAGACAAATAGTATCTAAAGCAGGAAGGACTCATAATTCATGTGTAAATGAAGTAAATTTTCTGCTCTGTAACAGTCATGAGCTCTCCCAGTTCCACTCCTTTCCTGGACAACTGCCTAAGACAGGTTGTTGAGGTTACATTTACCTAACCTGTGGCATTAAGTATGTTGACCTAAAATCACTGTGTGTATGTGTGTTTATGGACCAGGACTCCCTCTTGCTTCCTTGTTGAACAAGCTTGCTTGTTCTCTAGCATGGACACTGCTTGGATGCTATCCAGTTGCTGGTGCTGGCCCTAATCTGTCTCTCCCCAGCTCTGGGCATCCTTGACCCTCCCTGACTGCTCTGCCAGGATCTCAGAACAAAGCCAGCTCTTTTAGAAGGACAGGATATCCCAGGGCTGCACTGAAACTCTCAGCTGAAAAAAATCCACTTTTTTTAGAGTGAAGCTGGTCTGTCATTTCCCTGAGGCAGCTTTCAGTGCCATAGCCCATGGGCTCAGTGTGCACTTCCAGGAACTAGGATACCCAAGCTGGGCATTAAAGAACGATTTTTGAGATCATGAATATTGTAATCATAATGCATTTATATGCCAGTTATAAAGATATATAGGACCTGATGACACCCTTATTTCAATTACTTAATAGCATGGAAATTCTACATATGTAAGAAGAGAACAATCCAAGAACCATAATTCACTGGGGATCTCACAGGAAATCGTTAATTCCATAGATACAAGAAACCTTCCAGAGTAACAGTAGTAATAAAAATAGTAGTAAAAGTAATAGTAGTAATAGTAATGGTAGTGGTGGTAGTGGTTGTAGTGGTGGTGGTAGTAGTAGCAGTAATA
>VYZW01022475.1:1710-22305 GCA_013401315.1 Balaeniceps rex
AAGCTTGGTGTGTTTGCAGACTGAAAGTCAATCTTACATTAAGAGTCTTGTTTGGGTTTACTGTGTGAAGTTATGGATTCTAAAAGAAGTTAAAAGGTTGTAAAACATAAAAATACTGCTGACCTAGCAAGAAACAAACTAAAAATTAATTTGAGTTGATATAAGGTTCTCTTTTGGAATGATTCTTAGCTTACAATTTTGTTTTCATCATGCTATAGTGAAATATTTTCACCTTTTCCAATTTTTTTATCTCGTATGTGTGAATTTGGAATTTTAATTTGATATTGGCAGCAAAAAATCCTTAGCTGATACAACTACCTTATTAGCCAAGAATTGGGTGGGGGGAGGGGGGCAGGAAGAAGATTGATTGCATTTAGAGAAGTGAATATTTCAAAGTTGTCTCTAAAAAAGATCTACCAGTTGGTTGATTGTTACCGTTTTCAATCATGACTGATTTTATGAAACTAAATATTTTTTTATTTATCAAACTAATAAACTACGCCTAATTCATATCATAGGAAGCCTGAGTTACAGGTGTTAGCACCAGCATGTGAGATGTATATATTTTTGTATGTACCATTAAGTTCAGGAAACATTTTTGTGTTTGGATGTTGATCGTCAATAGTCTTTCTTCTAGCTGACATATTTTCAAGATGGTTTACCAGTATACATTGAATGTTAACTAATTTCATGTGATACAGATAGTATCTGTGATATTTCCATTTGAAGGAACCCTACTGTTTAGTTACAATGCAACATTCAAGCAAATTGCAGTTGTCACTGCTGCCTAGGACACTGTTAACATGAAAAGATCGAACCTGAGCATAGAAAATGGATGTTAATGCTTGTTCTTTACTTCTTGCTGTTGTACTTCTTATTGTAGGTGAGATTTCCAAAAGTGCTTTGTTGACTTAGGATCGCAATTCTTACTGAGGTTTCTAAAAACTCATTATTCACTCAAGAAAGGTAGTGATTTTGAATGCGGTGGGGAAACTAATGTATAAATGTTGCAGATCAGAATGTGGAGCCTTAGTACAGCTTCCTGGCTTCTTATTGAACACTTCATGAGAGACATTTAAGACCATAATAATAATTTTATAATCCTGACCTATTGTAAAATCTTTCTGATAATAAAGATGTGGCCAGTGTTTGATTGCATCACACTTACAGATATGTGTTGACATTCTTCTGTAATCATGAAATAAATGTAAATGTCATCTCTTTTCTTTTAAGGAAATGATCATCGACAAGGTTAATGGACAGGTTGTCCCTCGGTACTTGATATATGACATTATTAAGTTTAATGTAAGTACTTTCAGTTTTATTGCTTTCATCATTAGTTATTGATTTTCATTTCTATTTTAATCTTATTTGTATAAGTAAGAGCTTCAGTGTAAATTTAAACACCAAAAGTGTTTGGGTATTTTGTAACTCGATAAGAAGCAATGCATCAGAATTAAGGTTGAAAGCAGCCTTATAATAGATGTTGATTTATTTCCACCTGCTCAAGAAAAGATGGTGGTTTGAAACAGTCTGCTAAACATTGTTGGAAAATTTCCCATTTCTAGAGCATGTTTGAACTATTTAGGCAGTGAAATTGAGAGGGGATGGGGAAGTTAGCTTGTAAGTGGTGTATTTGTTACCAGAGCATCACAGTGGTCCTTGTTAGGCTGCTGCATCACCTCCTTCTCAAATTTCTCTTTGAAACCAGGCAACTGGTTCTCTGTTAAGTCCTCAGCAGCAGGCTCTCCTGTTTACACTGTCTGTAGGACAAATATGTAATAAAGAAATGTATTATGGAAGTTGTGGAAAAGTATTATGGAAGTTGTGCCTTTGTTGACAGCTGGGAATAAAGTCTTTGTGGTCACAAGAAAGAGCTGTTAAACAGTACAGAAAATGAGAAACTTTTTTTCTTTAAAGCAGCTTTCAGGTATAGTAAAGGTTTGAACGTCACCAAAGGGCTTTTGTATGTTATCTTTTAGAGATTTTTTTTTTTTTTTCTCCTTGTATTTTTCCCCCGAAGTCATGATATATGTGGAATTTGAAGTTAGTCAGGGGTCTTATAGCAGGGTCTCCTACTGAAGCTTGTTTGAAGAACTAACCTTGACAATGTGTTCCACTTGTTAGCCCTTATTATGACATAAACTTTCTAATGATTTCTCTGTTATGTCTAAGAGAAAAATGTCCTTCAGGAAGGATCAATTGAGCCATATATATCTTTTTAAAACTATTTAAAATAATTTTGTGAAAACAGAAAGTGTGTACTGGTTTTGGTTGGGATAGAGTTAGTTTTCTTCATAGTAGCTAGTATGGGGCTATATTTTGGATTTGTGATCAAAACAGTGTTGATAACACAGGGATGTTTTAGTTATTGCTGAGCAGTGCTTACACAGAGTCAAAGCCTTTTCTGCTTCTCACCCCACCCCACCAGCGAGCAGGCTGGGGGTGCACAAGATGTCGGCAAGAGACACAGCTGTGACAGTTGACCCCAGCTGACCAAAGGGATATTCCATATGACGTCATGCTCAGCATATAAAACTGGGGGAAGAAGAAGGAAAGGGGGGACGTTCAGAGTGATGGCACTTGTCTTCCCAAGTAAATGTTACGCATGATGGAGCCCTGCTTTCCTGGAGGTGGCTGAACACCTGCCTGCCGATGGGAAGTAGTGAATGAATTCCTTGTTTTGCTTTGCTTGCATGCACGGCTTTTGCTTTACCTATTAAACTGTCTTTATCTCAACCCACGAGTTCTCTCCCTTTTACCCTTCCGATTCTCTTCCCCCATCCCACTATGTGGGAGTGAGCGAGCAGCTGTGTGGTGCTTAGTTGCCTACTGTAGTTAAACCACAACAATGTGTTAAATTTAGTCACTAACCTGTGACTAAATAGCCCATGGAAAAACACTGTAGTATCTGTTAATGCTTCTGGAAAAACAAAATTATTGTTTCAGTGCTCCTAACAGGACAAACAGTGTTACTAAACCATAGTGCATTTCAGACTTCCTAAACTACTGTTGACTTTTCCAGACTTGAGTAAGATGCTACTCAGCTCTAGAAGGCCGCTCAGTGTTAAGTGGGAATTGCAAATGTAGGCATGGTACTAGTCACCAAAAATGACTTTGTTATTCTTGGAAGTATAGTCATACTGTGACTTAGGGCAGCTGCTTTTAAAAGTAATAGTTTGTGGGCAATGTATGTTAGATTAGGAATAGAAGCTTTTTGTTAACTCATTTTGATTCTGCATCTTGATGATCTTTTCTTGAACCTTTCCTGAAAAGTAGGTGTTAGTTTCCTGGATCCCTCCTATGACTTTTCAGTAAGCAGAAATTCCTTGTGGACTTCGGAAAAATATGATCTTCTAACACCACTCCTAGGTTCTTATTTTTCCTTTACATTTTCTTGTTCCTCCACCTGTGATTCCATGTTTATTTACCTTCATGTCTTTCCGTGTCTCTGCTCTCACTTTGTGTCTAACCTGCCATTCATGGCTGTTACTCTCCCTTTGAAAAATGAATGTAAGGTAGAAGCATACAGACTCCTCCTTCCCTCAGTTTGGGATATGCATATACTGTCCTAGCAAAATAACACTTTCGGAAAGTCATAATTATTTTGGTGTGTTGTGGTTTAGCCCCAGTCGGCAACTGAGCACCACACAGCCGCTTGCTCACCCTCCCCCCGACCCCGGTGGGATGGTGGAGGAATCGGAAGGGCAAAAGAAAACTTGCGGGTTGAGATAAAAACAGTTTAATAATTGAAATAAAATAATAATAATAGTAATAAAATTGCAATGAAAAGGAGAATGAGAGAGAGAGAAACAAAACCCAGGAAAAACAAGTGATGCAACCGCTCACCACCCGCTGACCGACGCCCAGCCAGTTCCCAAGCAGCGATCCCTCCCCCCGGCCAACTCCCCCCAGTTTATATACTGAGCATGACATCATATGGTATGGAATAGCCCTTTGGTCAGTTTGGATCAACTATCTTGGCTGTGCCCCCTCCCAACTTCTTGTGCACCTGGCAGAGCATGGGAAGCTGAAAAAAAGTCCTTGACTAGTGTAAGCACTACTTAGCAACAACTAAAACATCAGTGTGTTATCAGTATTCTTCTCCTACTAAATCCAAAACACAGCACTATGCCAGCTACTAGGAAGAAAAGTAACTCTAACCCAGCCAAAACCAGGACATGGTGAAACATTTTTTGGGGTGGAAGTGGAGGAAACCCTCATTTGCAGTCAAGTGTCCAGACTTAACATGAACAATCCCACTTGGCAAACAGGAAAAATGATCGGAGGGTTTCCAGAGAATTGTTAAGGTTTGGGAAAAGACTGCTTCTAGGCAGGGCTGTGAATGCTTTAAAGCTTGTTTGGTTTTGTTTGTTTGTTTTTTAAATGCACTGGGAATGAGAGAGAGGAGTTAGTTACTACGTAATACTATTTTAATGTCAAGGACAAATTAAGATAATGTTATCGGTATGAGCACAAGCAGGGCTTTGGCTGCAGGAAGTCATTAGCAATGGTCCTACTACAAGGATTAAAAAGCACAGTGGTTTTTAGGTTAATTTTAGAAGCTTAATTACAAAACTGGGCACCTGAGGATGTTTGGCTTGGCAAGAAACGGTCAACAGAATTTTATCACCAAGAGATAAATGTATTGGAAACTTGTAATTGGCAAGAAATAAGTTCCTTTTTAAGTTGTGCGTTAGATTTGTGTAAATTTTCCTAGCAGAGCTTCAAATCAAATAATTACACAAAGCATCAGTCCTGTTTAAAAACAAAGCAAAACACCCTCCTCCCTGAAACAAATACCCCCCCTCCAAAAAAATAAACCCCAAACAACCTGACAGACAGCTATACGAGGTGCTCTGGAATTCAACATTGCTCCTTTTGATCTTTAAAATAGTTGTGTCTTCTGAAGGTGAATGGTACTGTACTCACTGTCCGTCATGTGAGTTAGATGATTTCCAGCATGTCCCCCATCTCATCCTCCACAGTGACTGAGCGTACTCTGCTGTTAGAGATGTGACATTGCAGCTGGGGAAATGTGAATACAAACCCTGTTGATGAACACCTTTGCTCAGGCAAACCTCGTGTTTAAGTCGGGTCTAGTGAACTAGAGATATTTTCAGCTGACCTTATTCTCAAATGCTCAACGTATTTTGCTTGCGCACCATCCCGTACTAGCTAAGTGTTACAAAGTTTTCTGGCTTTGTCAGAAGATTACTTCTGAAATACTGTATTCACAAATTCTACATTAAGTCCCAAAGACTTACGTGCACTACTAATACTGCTGAGAATGTGTTAGGATGATCAGCACTAACACAAAAATACAGAAGTTAGTACTAAAATAAGGTAATATAGAGCTTTTCATAATGCACCATGTATTTGTAGTAAGATTTATGTCAACTTGCACCCCTCAGGATGGCTGTAAATAGTATGGTGAAAGCTGTTAACATGTATACAGAAAAATCACGGAATTAAATTTTAGATCACAGCAAAAATAATGTCATATAATTTAAAATTTCCAAATCTCATTTACTGTAATATCACTGAACTATTCTCAGTATATTTGGCCAGCATTATTGTTGTGCTTCAAAATTGCAGTGTACTCTATTCTTGTATTTATTTTAGTTCTTCATTATCTTGGTTTTAGCAGGCTAAATAGTGTTAAAATTAGTGTTTGGAAGTGTAACAGTTGAGACAGGGCAACCTTATCTCTGTTTTGTGCTGTATTTCTCTGGCTTTTAACAAGGGCACATGTAGGAACTGAAGACTTGATACCTAAATGAAGCCCAAAGAGCTTAGCCTGGCTTCTCTGTGTGTAAGTTAACTAAATACCATGAGCACTGTTGCTTTTTATGAGCAGAAATGGTGAGAGGGTATGTTTATTCTTAAAGCTGTATGTTTAAGGTTTCAGCCTAAAAACCAAAGATCCCAAACAATAAATAGTTGTGTTCAATTTGTCACTTGCAGCTCTGGCATTTGAAAAGTTAAGTGTTTGAGACAAACATCCATTTGGGATTTAAGAGAAGTAGCAGTCTGCTAGTAATGAGTCAGCTGGAAGTAAAAGTAAGGGTTTTCATTTTATGTACAATGCTATGATTTTGGGAGAACATCATGGAATCACGGAGCTGAGCGTCTCAGTACATCACAGGATCTTTCTTCAGACTTAGTCAGGATTTCATCTGAGTGTGACGCAGAGGAAGGAGAGGAAGCCACCTTAAACAAGGATGATGTGATCATCAGGAGAGAGTGGTAAGAGAAACTTGACAGTGAGCAGAGGCTATAGAAACAAATGAAAGAGAATAATAAGGGAGAAAAATGAGAGAAAGTGAGTGGACAAAAACATACATCTTTCAAATTTTAATCGCATGGTTATCAGTGAGGCTTATTGTACAGGAATAAACTACAGCAGCCTTCTAGAAGTAACTGAAAGAAACCAAAATAGACTGGTTGAAATATGTGCTGTGTATTTGGCTCTAGATGTCTACACAGGAAAAGTCTTAGGAAGAAGGAAAAAAAAAATTGGGTTTCAGTGATTGGGAGAGACCTGTACTGGAGTTCTTAGGGAAAACATGGATGTAACCTATCTTGGCTGTCTCTTTCCATGATAAATTTTCTATTGAATTCTGATGTTTATCACCTACAGCTGCTGCAAAAGTCAGTCTTCGGGGGTGCTGATGGAACCCTTTGACTTAATTTCTTTTTAATCACTGTTTCTGTGACATCTAGTTTCTAGAAGCTTATGGTAATGCATCCCATTGTGTTACAAGAGATGCCTGTGTCAGGAAAAGCAAATGATTCTTCAGGAGTTTAAAAAATATTTTTTTTTTGTTGTCATCTTCTTTAGTCTGAATCATGATGTTGATTATTATTAATAGCAACTCAAAATATGACATTGCTCTGTCACTGCTTTTGTCCCACATGCTAAAATCAAATTCGTAGAAAGGAAGCTATGTGCTAGTGAAATAAGTCCACATTTTGACCTCAGCTCTTTGAGGAAGCCCAGAGCAATCCCTTCTTTTTCTTTTCTGCTTCGCTTGGTTCTTTCTATGAAGAGCAACTCAGAGTACATAAAATCATCGCTCAAAGCCCATCCTGAGAGGCTGGATACACCTACTCTAAGAAACAAAACTGTGCAAGGAGCAGGGTCCCGATGCTGAAACTTTATCCTCTTTTTAAGTAGTTAAAATGGTCCCTGGCACAGTTTTGGCCCTTGCTGGCTACAGTGCTCTTGAGCAATTCTCAGGAATAAGTTTAGGTTTAAATTCTTAAGTTAAATTAAATAAGTTTAAGTTTAAATTCTCAGGAATAAGCTTAAAGTTTAACATTACTCAGGGACCATTATTAGCGGGTGTTCTGAGATGCCGTCATCCTCTTTTGGAGAGTGAGAGTGTGAACGCGATCAGACAGCTGGTGGCTTCAGGGCCAGAGATGAGGCCTTTGCCATGTTGGTTCACCAGTGTAGTTGTACCTACAGTGTCTTCCAGTTCACAGACTTGGGGCTCACCTCTCTGAAGTTGAGATAGTGCTGTTTTGTGAAATGTCAGGTATTCTGCCGTTAATATGCCTTTAGGGGCTTAGGGCAGAGGACGAGAAGGCTCCTTACATTGGAAAGGAGAGAGGAAATAAGGTGCAATAAAAAAATAGTAATACACCATAAGAGAAGAATTGTGTTATGGAGAGTAAAGGAAGAAGTAAAGGAAGATCCAAGAAGCATCAAAACTAGTATGCCACTTCTGCTTGTCTGTGGAGAGGATTGCACCAATATAGGAAAGATGTCATTATCCTGTCAAGTCATGTTTGGCATGTGAAATGTTACTAGAAGTAGAAATCAGTTGTAACACAGTTTATCTTTGCTTAAAACCTAAATGGAAATTTTTTTCTAAGAAGGATCTTTTTCTCATTGAAAAATGACAAATTATTTCTTAAAAATGCATGTATTTATTTGGCTCTTAAAATTTTAATTCAGGGGTTTTTTTTGTCCACATTTATGTCACTGGTTGTGTGTGTGCTCTGCACACATGAAATCTGGATTTTTCGTGTTCCTCTGAACATAAAAGGCTGATTCCTTACAGTGTTTAGTCTTAATGAGTACAGAGCTAAATCCCTGCAATGGCTGTTACTTTTCAGCTTCCTGATTTGTATCTGTTTGTAGTTGAGTTCATTATTGTAACAACTGTAACTGTATGGCATTACCTCTTTCACCTGAATAGTGAATAAAAAGTTCAAATTTGGTGGGTAATTCTAGTGTAACAGAGGAAGCTGACAATAAAATAATTAACAGTCCTAGAAGTTGAATACAAGTAAATCCAAATCCTTATTCATCAGAAACAATCCACAAAAGAACATGTCTTCATTCTCCAGTCATCTTTGAGAGAGCTGTTCCTGAGAAATCTCGTTTTGAGAGGCTTTTTCTTAGATCATATTTAATAGCTGTGTATAGGTGTATAGACACTAAACTTAAGCAACTATTTTTTTCCTTAGTTAAGTAATAAAAACTATCACTGGCATAAGGTAGGATCTAATTAGTGCATTCATAGCAAAGATGCTGAAAATGAATAGTACTTTCCTTTTCCTTTCTAGCCCTGGCCTTTAAATTTTTAAACTCTAGCCAAGTTTTCATGAGACCAGATTGCAATGGTAAGAATAGGCTGAATGCTTGAAAAAGAATAATTATTTTAATGTGTAGAAAGGAGATAGAATTTTGATTAAATTTCCTAATGCTCTGTGCATTAAATTTTCAAGATTTCTTTGATTGTCATTTTGCATAACAATGCTGTAGCTATTAGATAAAATTTGTCATGATAAACAGATATGTTAGTCGTAAATTCTGCTCACAGCCAATGTGCTCATTGAATTCATGCATGAAAAATTTTTGTTTTCAATCCCTGTAAATATTACCATGTCTGACTTTTCCGTTACAAACCTTATTTTAAAGTGTTGTGAAGCTTACAGTATATGCTGTCTCTCATTTATTAGCCTATTAACCTTATCTTAAAAATGTACCGTGAAAATGTTGAGGACACAATTTAGAGATGCAAGCGTTTAATTGCATCTTTTCTGTTTACAAATGCACCTGGCTGCCAGTGACCCTTCTGCTCTTACTTTTAATTCTGAGGTTATTTCTCAAAAGGTACCACCTCAAAATACAGATTTAAAGTGTTTTTCTTACTAATAGTACCCTAGAAAATGAGGATGCCATGCAAGTGTTTACTCTTGCACCCTTTCTGTTATTTCTTGCGGAGACATACCTAACAAGCGTACAAATGTTTGTAACAGTGCTCTTACTGTGTGTTATGTTCTCAAAATCTGTATATATCACTTCATTTTATCATGGCTCAGAGGTGTCAGGTAAATGAAATACAGAGCATCTTCTCAACTGTGTCTCGCTTTGCTTTCTGGTGTCACACTGGGAGAGATGCATTAAGAATGCTTGTAGCTGCACTGCTCTGACACCTTAATTCCAGAGCCTCTCTGCTATTTCTAAATCCCTTGCTTGAATTTGTGAGGTTACACAGCTGGTAGCATGACTGCTTTCTCCTCGTCCTCCTTCTCCCATTTTTATAATGCAGTTTATTGAGAGCAGGAACTAATTGTCCAGGTAATATGTTTTGGTATTCTTTAGGCTATATGAATAGAGTATCATTAAAGAATAGGGAGGGCAACAAATGGTGGACTAGGAGAGCTTATAAGATGGAGAATCAACACAGTAAGGGAGTGATGTGGCAGAAGCTTTTGGGTCTGTGGAGATGGATCGACAGAAATGCATCTGAGCAAGTTGTCTTTTTCAAAGTCTTTCCTGCCTTATTCCCCTTCCCTGTTGATCATCTTTTATTCGCCATTGCAAACCTGACTTGTATGTCAGAGCAGCAAAATCTGGAAATCTCCTTACCTGTTCTGTAAACTTCCAAACAGATAATTTGTGTTTTCTTCCCTGTTGCTCCTTGTGCTTGAGTAAAGTGCATACACAACTGAAAAGTAGCATTTTTATGCATTTTTGCATCTCTCTTTTTAAAACTCTCTTCTGCTGTGACGCCTACAAAAAGTAAATTATTGCTGAAGAGTGATAACTAGTACATGCTGACCAGGATATCTTTGGTGTTTTTGTGTTCTTCATTTTATATTTTTTATATAATAAGCTGCTTGTTGTTGAGGAGCATTCTTTAGCATTGTAATTAGTTTGAAGGTTGGCTGTTTTACTTCCTGATTAGCTTGTGTGAAAAATACATCTGCTTGCTTTCTTTCACTTGCATCTCTGAGTTAGATCCTCCTTTTCCCAACCAGTGGATTGCAATGAAGGTGGTTTGTTTTCCACATTTGCCAAAAGAATGCTTAATAGAATATTTTATAAAAGCAAAGGGAGTGTATTAAATTTTGTCATGTCTTGTTTTATGCCCCAAAGGTAAGTGTTTCCATACCTTAACATGAAGCATGTCTCATGAGAACCTTTTTGAATGGCAGATTATCACTAGTATAATTGTCAGGGGAGCAGGCACAAAGTGTTGCTCCTGGGAGAGAGATATGGGGACAGGTAGTTCTCCCAGAGCAGCTTTAAAAGTTGCCATGATACTAAATCCTTTGTATTTTTCAGGGGTTCAGGTTCTGCAGGTTTTACTCTTACTTGCGTACTCTGATGTGATGCTTTTTCAGCAAGCCATTAAACTTGCTACAAAAAATACAAAGTGAGACCTGAAAGTTTAAGTTGCATTGTAAATGAAAATAACTCTGAAACATTTCAAACCCTATACGATTTAGAGAATAAAGTCCACAAACGATTTTTTTTGTTTTTAGAAGGTCTCTTTAAAGAGCCTTTCTCAGTGTTTTTACTAAACAGTTTCCTGCCTCTCACATCTTTAGCCTTAAAAACCCTCACTTTTTATTTCCAGTATTTTTTATCTTCTTGTGCTAGGAACTGTAACATATGATTAAATAGAAAAACTGTCTCCCTCAGCTTGCAGTTTATAGTAGTCATTCCCATAGGAACTACCAAATGGACTTAAACTGAACTTCTGTCTCAGGCAAATATTCAGATCCCTCAGGAATCTGGCAGTGATCACAACTGGCATGGAAAGTGTGAAAAACTTTACAGTGGGGCAGGTTTTCCAGTTGCATTATCATGTCCAATTTCCTAAGTACTGGGAATGAAGTCTAACACAGGGTTTTTTTTGTCCAGTATATTTCAAAAGAGGAAAACCTATAGGCAAAATAGAGGATGGTTGAGGGCGATATCATGTGGAAGCAGTGGGAGGGTGTTCAAATGCTGTCACATCTTATTTCCCTAACTTAGTTTTAATTCCTCCTTTTCTACAATTAATCTAGCCATAATATTTAATATTTTCAGCTTTCTCCCTGTCTCTTGCCTTCCCATCTTTTTCCTGTTTCTAGGGAAAAAGAACTAAAGAAAAAAAAAAATCAAAGTTAATCAGAAGGATGTACCAAATCTAAAATAACTATATAATTCAGGATAGATTTTATGAAGATGAAAGCAGGACCTCTCTAATATTTTCTTTCCCATGGCTGATATGTTTGAATAACCTGAGTGACTGTTATGGTCTAGGAGAGAATGTGAAGGCCATATTTTCATCCTTTTTAGAATATTTCTCTTGTTGAAAAGAAATATGAAGAAAAATACCACTTTTCTTTTGAAATGAGTATAATAGTAATTAATCACTATTTCTTACTCATAAGCTAACCATGCACACAATGAACTAGATATCTTAAAGAAAGATTGTGTACTGAAGTTATAAATCTTTTACAAGTCTTCAGGAGTATAACATCTATTACAAGCAGATACTTAATTTTTAGTTCTATCATGGTTTAGGAAAGGTAGGTGGTTCCTTTTCTAAGATAGTATTTGTGAATCAGTGCTGATTGTTACTACTACTTTTTTTTTCCCTCTTTTCTAGTTCTTAGGAGACTTTATACTTACTGTACTAGGCAGTCTTATTTTAAGTACTATGAAGTGATTTATATTATAAAAAAAAATCAGACAATCTTTTCAAGTATGAAATGACCTGAATAATGTCTTTAAGATGTAGGAATTTGCGCACGGTTCTTTCATTCACTGGAGCGATAATTCTTCATCATAAAGACAGCCCTGTAAAAACCCAGCAATAGCTATTCTTATGAAGAGTCACTGTGAGTGGCTGGTAGAAAGGAAGAGAGTGTGAGGAGAATAGAAGCAGAAAGAGAAAATATTGACTGGACCATCTAGTATCTGTTGCGATTAAGGTAAGGACGTCTTTATACTACATGCAATAACAGCACTAGGAAAAATAATTGGAAAAAAAAGAATCAGTAAAGCCCTATGTTCAATATTTGACTTTGCAGATAGCCTAAATTCAGTGCAAAATAAATTATTTAAATTTATATTGCCCTAGGAGAACCATGTGCAGTCTTTTTGTGTGTAAATATCCGATGATGATGGCGTATCTGTTTTATAGTTATGGGTTATTAGAATTATGACTTTTACTTCTGTAATTAAGCATGGGAAGTTCATCTACTCCTCAGGTTACTTGTGGGGAGGCAGCCAGTCTAGACAGAACATAATTCCTTTTGGTTTTAATCATTTACATCGCAGTAAAATCCCCTTACTGAGTTCTGTTTTTGAAGGCTCAGATGGATTTATAAAGATTATCAAGATCCTAAATGAAGCCACTCTACATGCAATCAAACAATGAATTGGACTGAGTTGTCTGTGCTCCCAAAATAGCAGCTACTAAGCTTTCGATGCCTAACTGGAGCTTTGTTTTCAAAAGAGAGGGCTTAGTTGTTCATCCATGGTAGATGCCCGTTTCCATAAGTCTGCCTCTTTATTGCACAATGGTGTGGTGGGTTGACCCTGGCTGGACGCCAAGTACCCACCAAAGCTGCTCTATCACTCCCCTTCTCAACTGAACAGGGGAGAGAAAATATAACAAAAAGCTTATGGGTCAAGATAAGGACAGGGAGAGATCATTCAGCAATTACTGTCATGGGCAAAACAGACTCGACTTGGGGAAATCAATTTAATTTATTGCCAGTCAAATCAGAGTAGGGTAATGAGAAATAAAACCAAATCTTAAAACACCTTCCCCCCACCCCTCCCTTCTTCCCGGGCTCAACTTCACTCCCAATTTTCTCTACCTCCTCCCCCTGAGCAGCGCAGGGGGACGGGGAACGGGGGTTGTGGTCAGTTCATCACACGTTGTCTCTGCTGCTCCTTCCTCCTCAGGGGGAGAAGCAGACTGCTCCAGCGTGGGTCCCCCACGGGGTCACAAGTCCTGCCAGCAAACCTGCTCCAGCATGGGCTCTTCTCTCTCCATGGGTACACAGTCCTGCCAGGAGCCTGTTCCAGCACAGGCTTCCCACGGGGTCACAGCCTCCTTTGGGCATTCACCTGCTGCAGCATGGGGTCCTCCACAGGCTGCAGGTGGATATCGGCTCCACTGTTAACCTCCATGGGCTGGAGGGGGACAGCCTGCCTCACCATGGTCCTCACCATGGACTGCAGGGGAATCTCTGCTCTGGAGCACCTCCTCCCCCTGACCTCCTCCTTCACTGACCTTGGTGTCTGCAGAGTTGTTCATCTCACATATTCTCACTCCTCTCTTTGGCTGCAGTTGTGCAGGTTTCCCCCCCGGCCCCTTCTTAAATACGTTATCCCAGAGACGCTACCACTGTCACTGATGGGCTTGGCCTTGGCCAGCGGTGGGTCTGTCTTGGAGCTGGCTGGCATTGGCTCTATCGGCCATAGGGGAATCTTCTAGCAGCTTCTCACAGAAACCACCCCTGCAGCCTCCCACTACCAAAACCTTGCCACGCAAACGCAATACAGACATCAATGGCGAGAATCACAATTCAATCACTTCAACTGATCGTAAATATTATGCCTTATATTCGTTACCTTTACATTGGTGAAGCGTACTTCTCATCTGCTTGTAGTTATAAGGTTTTATGGTTTTTATCTTGAATTTGTATTCTGTTTGAGCAATCCGAGGAGGAGAAGAGTGAGGAAGGGAGCAATGTTTGTAGTACAATCTACTTTTTCTGTTTTGATCTTATCTGTTTAGTCACAGTTTTGACAGTCCTGCTGTTTCGTTCAAGTTATGTTTGCTAATAAAAAAAAGAAGTGTCGAGCTATATTTGTATGTTCTGTTAGGCCTTGATGTTTATGCATGGGCTACAAACTTCTTTCCTTTGTTGATTCATATGTATTTGAATTTATTTTCAGTGATTTTTTTTTTTTTTTTTAAAAGGAAATACAAATAATTTAATATATGTCTTAGGCATCTTTTTAATAGGTCTGATTCCCCAAACCATTTTTGTTCTGTGGTAAATCAAAGCAATATTCCATTGTATAAGCTGACAACATATAAATAGTAATTATGTTCCGCAGCACATTGGCTGAATTGTTACAATTGAAACAATATTTCACATGCTGTACCTCATTGATGCCAAGATAAATTTTAGAAACCATTTTGAAACTGCTAAATTCCTTGCCATTAGCATATCTGTTTTGAATATTTGAGTGATGAAAGTTAGAAAAAACATTTTAAAATGTATTTTCAGATTATAATGGTTGTCTTGCCTGTTGCCTTTTAGAAATGAAAAACTTAAGAATCCTAATTCTACAAAATTTTTCATTTCTCTAATACTTTTAATCCTGTTTTAAAAAGAAAACTTCATTGGAAATGAAAAAAACCTTCTAGGTGATTGAATATAGTGATAATCTTATTTGGAGAATGAAGCAGCACCTTCAGATTGTTTTTATATAAAAGCTATGTGTATCAAAAAAATAGCAGCATCTATAAAACCACGGCCAGAAGAAATACATGCCAGACCATTAATATAAAATGCAAAATGTTAGACTGCATGGTCTTCAGAAGATGGGAGTTGATAATGGGCTTTCATTGGAAATGCAGATGTCAGCTGTGGGTGCCTTGAATTGTCAAGAATAATGTTAAACACAGGGTAGAATATCAGCCTGAGCTTATTCATTATTCTTCTCTCAAAATCATTAAAGCTAAGACAGTTGTGACATATGTTCCGCTATGGCTCAATAAGTGAAGACGTGCGTGGAACGTATATGCGTGTATGTGCTGAATTATTCATGTCTAAGTTACTGCTTTGGGGAAGCAAATGGAGCGCGCTTTGCTGGCAGGTAGGCTTCAAACCATATCTCATGGAGGAAGAGAATAAATATTCTCAGTTTATCCTGGCCCAAGCTAGTTATCAGCTGCGTACACAGGCCCAGGCATTATTTTTCTTTTTACAATAGCTGCATTGGGAAAAAGCTGGATAAATATCAAATTCTAAGAGAAAGTACTTTAATGGGATTTAGCACCTACATACCCCATTTTGTTATCTGTACTGCATCCATCTAGGTAAAGGACTTTCCGTGGGAGGCTCACCGAATTTACTGAGCTGTAGCCACAAGGTCAACCTTAGAGGCAGGGGAATGAAGACTTAAACCTGGAGAGTGATGGTATCTCCTCAGAGGTACCTTTCTCCTTGTGGAGAGAGAGAGGGGACTGAGGCAGGGTGTGCAGCAGAAATCCCATTATCCTCTTATACCCATCTCAGCAATTCCTGCCGTCTTCCTGTGTTTAATGACCTGGGATTTGAGTTACTCACCAGCCCTTGTAGCCTTATTGGCATGAGGTTGTGACTTCAACATGGAGGTCTCTGTGAACAGGGTAGAGGGCATGAGCTACAGCAGGGGAACAGCCTGACGCTTGACCAAATTCAGTCTCTCGGCACCCATCTGGAGCAATGTTATTGGGACTGTAATTCCACTCCCCATTTTTTTTTTTTAGCTCCTTTCAGCAAATAAATTGCCTTCCCCCACCCCCTCAAGACAATGGATATTAAATGAGCTCCATACCCTGGTTTTTAGTACATTTAAACATGTATTTCTTTTGTGGTACACTCGGTTCTTATGTGACTTATTGTGTATGGGTTCTGTTGGGAAGTTAATTTGAAATATTGTAAGTTTAAATTTAGAAATGTTCAGTCCTAGGCGGATTTCAAAGCTCTGTAGAAATCTCATTTTCTGTTTTGAGGATGTGTGGTGGATTGTGTTTAAAATCAAAACAATATTTTAAAGTGTCACATCTATTGCAAGCCCACTTCATGCTGTGATCTCTTAGTGCAATGCACAAGGTTTCAACTGGTGAAGGGAATTCAGCTGCTCGAGGAAGAGGTGTTGCTTCAACAGATGAGTCCTCTCTTGAGGCTTGCCTAAATGATATTTTGCTTCAGGATACATTTTAATTACTATGAGGGGGAAGTGTAACTTTCTAGCATAGATAGGAAACACATGCTACTTGTTAATTCTGTTTTACCCTTTGCTAACAAACTTATTTTAGGTAAAAAATGTCTAGGACAGGAATTATTATCTAATGCACTCAGTAACTATGCTGTTAGGCAGTGGTGACCCTCAGGCTTCTCAGACAAGTAAAAACTTACATATTGAAATAAAATCTCAAACATCTGAATGCTTAAATTAATGAAACATCTACGTTGCCTAAAAACGTACTAGTATTTACTGCCTGGGTTTATATGATACATGCATCAATGTCTTGTTTTTGGACAACTTTTAAATGTGTGCTTTATATACTAAATAATCTCTTCCTGTTTTTGTTAAGGTCTGTGAATTATTTATTGCAGCCTACGTTACCCTCCTACTTATTTGCTAAAAGCTAGGATTTTACCACTTGAAGGTTTTGGATATGTCTGGGATAAATACATTGTATATTAGCAACATTTTTTGTAATTATGGCAAGTGTCTAATAACAAAGAAAAAGCCCTCCTCTTCCAATATTGCTTTTATTCAGTATGTCCTTGATTTAAATTCAATGTTATGTTAATTTTCTTATTGCTAATGTCCTGTGTTTTTGGGGGAATGAAATATTCCTTAACTTCTTAGTTTACATGGCTGATGAAGAAGTTGCTCAGCATTATCGGTGTTTTCCCATCTCATATAATCTTATGTCAGCCTAGCTCTGACCTTTATATGATGGAACCTAGTGGTAATAGACTCTTCTGCTTAACAAGCTTTGAAATATAAATATATGATTGGCAGAGCTGCGGGAAATAATTAGTTCCAAGTAGATGTGAGAAGTGAAAGGATTATTTAAAGGAAAAGAAAGTCATTCAGCTGGTTTATAGTGCATATGAAGTCATCTCAGCTTTTAATTTAACTATTAAGGGATTGAAATAAATTTAAGTCACTATGTGAAAGCATTTTTGAATGAATCATTGTAAAGAAGCTCTTTAAATAACTTTACTGCTTATTGGAAGCTCAAATATTTGAAACATTAATTAGTTCATTTGCTCTTTCAGACCTACTCATAAAATGTGGCTGAGTGGAAAAGCTACTGTAGGGAAGAGAGCATATGCACTAGACCTTGCTGAAACTTACCTAGAGAACAGTTTATGGTGTTCTTTGAAATAATAATTCCCAGGAAAGAATTCTTCAATCAGTTGTTACAGAGGTCAGGATGTGTTTTCTGTGTTTTAATTAGATATACAAACCAGGACAAGCTCAGTCACTGTGTAGAGTTCTCAAGTATACTGTACATGGGGGAAGAAAGAAAGAAAGAACGAACGAACGATTCTCCAGAATTTTGTGAACGGCCCATAAAAATCTGTAGATCATGCAGCTGTGTTCTGCAATGAATGACTAAAGAGTGAGCCACTCTCCTGCCTCTTGGATTTTCCCATACTCTAATTTTCCATTCATTTGAATGGCTCTTTACTAATAGCACCTCCATATACGAAAGGAAAGCAATGGTAAAGGCAAAGTTAACAGGCAAATCAGATGAGGAGACATTTCACCCATGTTGTCACTGGCTTTGTGCAGAATGCGTTTCCTCCCCAAGTGATGGTGGCTGTGTTGCCTCTCCTCACATCGACTGAAGCAGAGTCCTTTAAGAAAGTGGTTGTGAGCAATGCATAGTTCTTAAAGCTGTTGCGGTGAACAGTTGAGGACTTTTGATAGAGATCTAGTACGGATCTAATGCTAGGAAAGAAATGTAAGAGAAATTTAATGCCCCTTTGGGAGCATGAAATGCAGAAGATTCTGGTGAAAGCCAGGATGAGTTTGGAAAGAACTTGATTAAACTCATGTTGGTCTAAAATTGGCATTCTGTTTTTCTCCTAATTAAGATATCTGTTCAGATACTACTCATTCTCTCTCTTACCTTTGTATGTGTCATCAGGATGTTGTTTTGCCATTTATTTCCTTTGCGTTCTGTCAGATTGACCAGTTCGGATTCTGTTTGATGCACGTTAGAGCGGGGCTTTTTTCGTCTTAGATTCTCTTTCCATTTCTCTTCTAGCTGTGTTTAGTACAGGAAATACCTGGTTGCTGATTCTCCTGCTCATCTGTACCACTGCCATTGATGATTATAGTCTCGTGTCTTCCCAGTTTCCTGTGCTTATTGCTTTCAACTTCTGAAAAATTCTGGTTTTGAAGCCAAAGCTCTGCGAGCTTATTCTCTGTGGACCGTGAAAGGGATGGTGTTTGAAAATTATTTTTTTGTATGAATGGGGTGGCAAAATGAGGGATGATCTCCTGTAAATAAATGCCAGTGCTGTATTGTGCTGGTAACAATGCAAATCTGTGAGTTTTGTGCCTTATTGCTATGAAAATGGCACATCTGATTGAAACTAACTTTAGAATTTATAAGTTGCCGGTTGCTTATTTTCTCTTAGTGATATCCACAGTGTGTTCTCCTCACTATCTAATGCTCAAAATATAATAAACTCAATTACAAGAAATTATTAATCTGACAAATGTGCATTTTGAATGTTCATACTGGTCTGGCGCAATGCACCAAATGTGTAAAGAGCAGTGTAAAGCTGCTGTTTTATTTCAGGTCTTGAAAGGTCAGAGTACACTACTGAGACTTAGAGAAGGGCTTTTACTACCTTTTTGTGACCGAGCCATCACATATCTTGCAGGTTTTTGCAGCCACTGTTTATTGGCACATTTTCCAACTGCAGCTATATTTTTCTCATTTCTATGACAGAAAAGCGAACATTTACGTAATGAACGCTTCTTTCAAGGCATCAATATAGTACGTTTAAAGCAATGAGTTTGCTTAACTGTGTAAATCACATTGTTGCATTGTTATTAAAAGTATTATGAACAAAATGATCTAAATGACTTCAGAGGAAAAATATGTGTATGTAGCTGCTGTATCCAAAGCTATAATTAGGGAGTATTTAAATTATTTTGCTTAACTTTAAAGGTATTTAGGTATTTAACTCATATATGCTTGAATAGGTATTATAGGTTTTTATCTTTCTGTGAGCTTTAGACAAATGCTTGAAAACCAAGTGTTTGGCAAAAACATGTAGTGATTTGATAATGTTTATGTATCTGTATGATTCTAAATGTTGTGTAAGGAAAACTTAGACATAATTTGGTATGTGTTTGGTTTTAATACTGGTCTTTGTAACTTGGCAGGGACAGCCTGTTGGAGACTGTGATTTTAATGTTCGACTTGCATGTATAGAGAAAGAGATTATATTTCCACGACATGAAAAGATGAAGAATGGTCTTATCGACAAAGCACAGGAACCATTCAGTGTTCGAAACAAACCATTTTTCGACATCTACACTTCAAGAAAGGTAAACTTGATTTCAGTTGTTTATGTTGTGGTGCTGAAGGCAGCAAAACAGTGTTGCGTATAGGTTTTCCCTCAGCTTTTTTAGCTTTCAGCGAGTTCCTCTGCTAACTGAGTGTTCAGCAATGCTTGGGGGGTGATTGGCAGTTTGGGATACTCTGAAAAGTGGGGGTTTTTTTATTCCTTCTGAATTACTATTTTCCCATATTTAAAACCTGTACTTTGGCAAAACCTCATTCTTTAGTTTCATAATGTTGAATGATGATATAGAAGTTAATAGCTTTAGGTCTGAAATGTCTCTGAGCTCAAGGGAATGTCTGAGAGCTGTGCTGTTTACACTATCCTCCTTCATAGGTAAGAATATAATGTTCTTTTTACTTCCAGTCCCCATTTGGCCATAGTATAAGAATCATGAGTTGTGCTTGAACTCCTCCTTCATATTCAGCAGTGATTACTAAGAGCCCATTCTAGTTAATGTCTCCACATTTTACTTACTAAAATACTGCTCTAGGTCTTCCAAAGTAATGCATATGACTTGCAAATATATATATGAGTTCCTATCTTTCATTGTGCACTCTTTTCTTCAGTACAGACATATCCTAACATTCTGTAAAATACTTTTATTCTCTTCTGTGAATTAAATGGCTCCTGGATAATACTTTCTTCTAGAGGAACGCGTTTTTCTCAGCACTGCTGTTAGGAGTAGTCCCGTGTCTCATCAACACACAGCAGTGAACACCAAATTGTTGGCTTCCGTTTGCTTTTGTCATTTCTTTGATCCTGTAGCAGGTAATGACTCTTGCCCCAAGAGGAGCAGTAACGGTATTTTGGCTAACCAAGAGTGGCTGAAAAGTAGATAAAGAGATAAGGCATAAGCTGGACTTTCAAAAAAAACCCCGCAGAGAATAGCAGTTTTTGGAAAGTTTAAGTCATGAACAATTCAATAAGCAGTTTGTGTGGATAAAGCACTATAAGTGTTTT
>VYZW01022475.1:25093-36050 GCA_013401315.1 Balaeniceps rex
CTTAGGATAATGAAACAGGGATTACATCTTCCTATTCATCACAACTTCGTGAACAGAATTTTTCATTATATGTGGTCAGAATAGACTATTGTTTTGAAGTATTGCCCTATTCCGAAAGAAGACTATTTAAAAATAGTATTGCTTTGTCCAAAAGATCTTTTTCCTATGTTTATTCAGTCATCTCTGCAACTATAGCAACAAATGTACTCATAGCGATGAATACCTCATTAGTATAGCTGAAAGAGCAAGCTGGGTTTCTTTTGCATCAATGACAGATGTCTTGACAGGGTTTACCAACTCTGTGTGCAGCACAGCAAGGTCTGCAGGGAGACAGGGAATTCCTTCTAGCTTCAAAGTCTGCTTGTATTCAGATTGGCTCAGCATATCCATCAGTCTATCTCTAGCATCCATTCAGCTGCCACCATCTCTAAAGGACTGACAAATGGGACATGCTTAGGTAGATATTTTCCTCTTCTTTAATTAGCCGTTTTTCTTGTTCTTCTCCAAGAACAGTGGGATCCTTTCATCTTTAGAAAGGATCTAACAGGATCCTTCCTTTCTTGACTAGAGGTCCTTAAAGATTTGTACCCTTGAATGGTCTTGGAAAAACCGTGCGCTTTCTTAAGCACGTGTTTCTTCCCTACCTCCAGTTCTTCCGTTTCACTGGCAAGATGTAGCTTCTCAGGTCACTCCCAAGGCTTGTTATTTTCAAGGAAAGATCAATGGACATAGCAGGCTTTGGCCACAGATAAGGTGGATCTCTAATTGCACTAGCATATTCAAGACTGAAAAAGTGGAAAACCCATACCACTGGTCAGAATGTGTTTCATCAAAATTCTTGGAGTGTGTCTTGGAGTTTTTTTTGAAGTGTAGCTGCATTTTGCTTAGGGTCAAGAAAAGAATAAAGTGTACTTCTGAATTACCACAGCTAGAACCACACATCACATCTTATTTTTGTTTTGAGAAACTTCAATTTTTGAAATGGGTTCCTAGGATGCAGTTTGAACCTCACAAAGGTAAATATTGTAGACCTCTCCCTTCACAGCCTCCCTCCAGCATTCCTGTCTATGACCTGAGTTAAGACACAGTGTTCCAAATTGAAAGCTGTTGTTGGCCATTCTTCTTATTAAAAATAGCACGTATCAGTGTGTTAGCTTGGGTGGATTGTAGGAAGATTACTCAAAAAGGCCAGGAATCTCAGCGCGATATTTAATAGCAGAGTAAGTGGCTAAAACTTAATTATACCAGGAAAAATTAATGTTGTCCACATAGGTTTAGTTATTTTCAGTGAAAGTGATTACTTGAAACAGCAGTAAACTTTGTACTGTGTTATATAATATGTCCAGTAATGAAATTGTTCTTAGAGTTATGAATTTGGGACTTTAATACCAGAGTTAGAGTACTGGCTGGTTTTTTTCTAATCTGAAAATCAATTTATTGTGAAATGAAATGCACTTTCAAAGTGCAATTATAAAGTATGGCAGCATTTATAGTTGTGCCTTGACATTTGTTGTTGGTACTAGATTTTGGAAATAAGGGCTGTATCTTTACAATGTTATATCTTTATAATGTTGTCTTGAATGTTATTTTAAGATGTTTTGATAGACTTTTGTTTTGTTTTTTGTAAGACTGAGTTTTGGTGGTAAGAGGAAGAAAAGAAAGGGACAGTCACCTGGGGATAGGTTGTATGTTCTCGGAATCTCTAAAAATTTTACCGTGTTGAATTACCTTGTTGAACTTTGATATTGATGGAGAAAGCAGATCACTGAATTTGTCTGCCTCTGTAATCAAAGAATCATTAAACATAGTTTACTCTTTTAGTGTTAGCTGGGAACACATGTACTCTGTGAGCCATTTTGCCTTTTAATGTAACTTCCAAATTCTTTTAGAAAGATATTTTTGAGCAATGTTGAATTTTTGCTGTTTGTCATTACATTTGCATGACTGGTCACTTTCGTTGCATAGCTTGCTTTCTTTTCACTTATTAGTGTGCATCAGAATTCAAGATGACATGGTCAAATCTGCCAGCTTTCCCACCCATCATGTAAGGATAGCAGCAGTCCATAGAAGAAGCTGAGTTTTAGGCTTCCTTGATGCTAAAGTATTAAAGACCAGTGAGGTTAATGCTGATATGCTGCATATTCTTAGCCTTGGAGCCTTAGCCTTTTATTTATACAAATATTTTAGGATTTTCAACAAGGACATTATCTTCATTATATTAAACAGGAAGTACAGGTACACAGAAATAATTAAACTCTTGGAAATTATGCAAGTCTTGGCTTTCAGAGCCTAAACCAACCCACAGTTCTTTTGCAAGGCTTTTTTGTGTGGACAGTCCCATCACTCTCAATGGAACAATAGGGCTAAAGGTTAAATAATGATACAGGTCAAATGAAGAACCTTTTTCAAATGTTAGCACACTGTATATCAATGACTTGTCAGTTCTTAGACTGTTATCTGGTTTTAAAATGACAGCTTGTCCTAGAGGGATTAGGATGAAGGTGAGTAATCTCTGCTAGAAGATTAAATGGTCTAGGATCTTCTTGAAAGTTTTCAGTCAAATCTGTGAACTGTCAGATGACTTATTTTGTTCTCCTGGTTTATTTGACATTTGGGTTTTTATTTTTATTTTTTTGAAACTGCTTTTGTTGTAGTTAGCAAAAGTGGAACGTTTCAAAGTTTGTACCAATAAATGTATAGCTACTATTGAGGTGGTTTGCTTTGGAAAATTAAGTGGCTGTGGCTGCTGATGAAGGAGATTGTGTAAGTACGTGACTTGCTGATGTTGGTGTGAAGTTATTTTGCAGGCAGCTGAGGCAGCTGTAAGGTAGTATTTGCATGGCCTGAAAAAATGAACCCTGATAAAAGGCAGAATATGTGGACATAGCTCATCCATGTCTACCAAGAGAGCTGTTAACCCAAAAGTGACTGTAAATGACCACAAAGCCCTGTCTTATGTCTCCAAGTAGCCTACAGATGAAAATATGGAGAAGGTTTGCAGTCATGGGACAGAAGACGAAAGAATTCAATGGCAGCAATGGCAGCAGCAGAAGTGTCAAATGATCTCTGTCTATTTATTGGAGATTTTGAATTCCGCATCTTGGTGGAGGGGGAATGTTACCATCTGGAGGGTTTTTAATGCCAAAAAGACTTGTTTCCTCTGGTTTTATTTTTGTTTTTATTTTCTATGCCTTAAGGAGTAGCTTAATCGGCTCACCTTTCAGTCCTGCATTTCCTGACCCAGAGTTGGCAGTCCCTCTTTGGTGTCTGGCCTACACCATAGTTCTCACTCCATCTGTTCTGTTCCAGGTTTTTGGCCTGTTTATCATCTCATCTCCTTTTAATTATCTTCTAACCCATCTCCCCTCTACCATTTTGTTTCTGTTTGCTTTTATTTCTTTATTTCTTATATTTCTTCCTCACTTTGTCCTATTCCATCTCCCCCAAAATGGAAAGTCAAATGTTGTAAAAGCAGTATTGCCTTATTCCACCTAGGTGCTTTTGTGCTGGTGGTTGTCTTCACTCAAATCTTCTTTTTGGAGTGCTTTTCCTCCTGTAAATGCAAATAATGGTTGGCCTGAGGAACTTAGTAAACAAGTAGTGAATAAGAAGCTGGGAAGATGTTACCTTATGCTTATATTAAAATTTGAAATCTTCACTTGGCAGCTGTCCTGTATTCCAGCATGTAGTACCTCAGCCTGATTTTTCAAAATGATTCTACCATGTGAATTTTAAAGGTAAGGACAGCCAACCAGACCAAGTGGAAGCTGTGTAAATTGTAATATGAAATAGATGACCAAACTGTGGCTGTTCAGCTGGATGTAGGTTACTACCACTTAAAATTCAGTGCTTGAACTGGAGCTATTTCATGCAACCAGCTGCAGCACTGGAATGACGTGGATACTGTTCCATAAACATAGTTTCTGGCAGTGGCAGGATGAGGGTAGCAGGGACTTTGTAGGCCAGGGCTGGTGGGGTGTCCAGCTGCCTCTGAGTGTTCCTTTGCTTTCTGTGGGGCAAGGGGGCTGCAGTTCTTTGGTTAGATTTGATTTACACCAAAAGATTTTCCCTCGTGCTAGGGAAAAAAATGACTCCTCTATGGCTATCTTTTCAGCCTCCTTGCTCTGGTGGAGTCACTTGAGGAGACCTGTTCACGAACAAGAATCTGTGTTCATTTCCTAGGCTTAACAAAAAAGGATTAGGCTACTTGCTTTTGATTATTATTATTTGCGGTGTTGACGGTCAAGTATAATATTTCAGCACAGTATAATTTTGGTTAGGGAAAAGGGGAAATAGTTCTTTGCTGTTGGTTTAAGAAATTATTCACATGTCAGTTACATTTCACATTTTTCAAAAAGTGATCTACTGAAGTTAAAACAAACAGTCTCGAATATTTCCATGAAGGATTCTTTTCATAACTAGTGGCCCATGTTAGATATTGCTAGTGGTACAAATTAAATTAATGTAGAATAATTCAGATGTGGAATACATAATTAAATTCTGACTTGCCAAACTATAGTGTGGGAAAGAAAACAATGAAACTAGTGGAAAAATAAAGGCATATGGATAAAGCCTTATACTTGGTGCACATTGTAAGTTTAAACATCAGAACAGTACATACTCAGTTTAGCTTTTAACATTTTAACATTAGCTTTGAACATTCTAACATTTTTGTAAATTATTTCTTCTGTATTTTATGCAATGGAAATATACCTTTCTAAGTAGGAAAAGTGTCTTTTAATGGTGATTTCTACTTTTGGTTTTGTGGTGTATTACCAAAACAGAGAAAATGTAAATCTGTTTGGACCTAATTACCAGTTGGTATCCCAGTATGGGCAATTGAATTGGTGTATTTGATATCTTCTGAATTAGAGGACTCAGCTGTGGTGACTAAGTGGGTCACTCCACTCATTAATTGAGGGGCAACTGTTTAATGTTGTCCGTTGTGCCACTTCACAGCCTGTCACTTTCCAAACCGCCTCCTGGCAATACAGCTCCGCAGGGAAGCCATCAGCGTTCTCATATTGGAATGATGTTCAAGAGACATGCGCTTAATTTGGATAAAATGGATAAAAGCACAAAGGAAATTGTAAAGATGGGGGTGGAATTTAAAGCAATGTATTATGAGACAAGATTATAGGACATCCCTGCTAGCTCTTTCTTTTCTTGTGATATGCCCGGTTTTGCAAAAAATGCTGTACTAAATTACTCTTTTTCTTTAAAATCAAGAAATAATAAAATCTTAGCATTTTACTGTTATGGCCTGACAGTGGCAAGTTTTAATTTCAACTTTGTAGCAAATAAAGCCCTCAAGTGCCATTGCATAGCAGAAGAATCAGATGTTTTTAAACATCCAGAATATAATGTTAAATCTTAATTTTTGGGTTAAAATCATTGCATCAGTGCCCAGCGGAATACATTAGCCCAGTTTGAATCAGGCATTGTAACAGTAAGTATATGAAGACTTTATATTCTTGAATATCCGTTTTATGACTAATTGAATTATTGTATATACAAATTTGTCTTTGTTGATGAGTCTTAGTGGAAATGCATAATAAAACATGATCCTTAATTATCTGATTTAATTAAGAGGCCTGTCCACGTTCTTGACAACCAGAGACTGGATTATGTTGTAGCAGTTTGCATGGGGGCTGGATAAAAGATAAACCCTATCAAGTTTTTGATGTTGGAAGATAATTTAGAGATCAAATTAAAACGTGCTTGGCCCCATTGCATTCAACTCAATGTCATGTTTTCCTTTGACATCAGAAGAACTTTTGAAGTTTGATCAAACCCAGAGTATTAGGGAGCTTCTAAACATTACTGGGAGAACCTTGCTCAGTTGAGGACATTGGGTTGTTACCATGTGTCCTGGTTTCAGCTGGGAGAGAGTTAATTTTCTTCCTAGTAGCTAGCATAGTGCTGTGTTTTGGATTTAGTGTAAGAAGAATGCTGATAACACACTGATGTTTTGGTTGTTGCTAAGTAGAGCTTACACCAGTCAAGGACTTTCTTTTTCAGCTTCCCATGCTCTGCCAGGTGCACAGGGAACTGGGAGGGGGAACAGCCAGGATAGTTGATCCAAACTGACCAAGGGGCTATTCCATACCATATGACGTCATGCTCAGTATATAAACTGCGGGGAGTTGGCCGGGGGGAGCAATCGCCGCTCGGGGACTGGCTGGGTGTCGGTCGGCGGGTGGTGAGCGGTTGCATCACTTGTTTTCTTTTCCCTGGGTTTTGTTTGTCTCTCTCGTTCTCCTTTTCATTACAATTACTATTGTTATTATTATTATTACTATTATTATTATTATTATTATTTTTATTTCAATTATTAAACTGTTCTTATCTCAACCCGTGGGTTTTCTTACTCTTGCCCTTCCGATTCTCTCCCCCATCCCACCGGGGAGGGGGAGGGTGAGCGAGCGGCTGCGTGGTGCTTGGTTGCCGACTGGGGCTAAACCACGACACCATGTTACCATGTTACCATGTTACCATGTTACCATGTTACTTTACTGAGTATCTGCCATCCATTCAGGAATGTCACAGATTGTAGATCATCTGCAAATAGGTCAAAGAATTTTCTAGTGGCACCTATTAAACCTCCTCCAGCTCCAGCAGGACTCTAGTCTCAGGCAGGTGTGCTCTGCCAGGTAGGAGAGCATGGGGAAAGTGAAGTGGACAAAATCCCAATCCCTAAAAGAAAAAACTGAAGGTACCTTGCAGGTTGAAATAGAGAACTGGCAAGAGCACAGTAAATTAAAGGGCCAAGCTGTGAAATATATTGCTCTGTTTCTTCATCGGGTAAAATAAACGTGAAATACTGTTGCTGTTTGGCAGTGGCATTCCCCCACAGCCTGGAGGAATCCATGTTTCTCCCGTTTTGAAGCTATTACAAAAGTAACTTAAAGTTTCTTGAAGCAGCCTATTTCTCTTATTTGAAAGAAGCATTTGAAAACATCGTAGTTAATTGATGTCAATTTCTCAATTGTGTTTTTGAGAAGAGATTGACAGTGAGAAATGGCTAATGCTTATTTTGAATTCAGGAATGCAGATGTGCTGTCAAATTAAGCATTAACACACATAGTGCTTGTGTTATTCTTGGGTATTGTTTTGAATATATTAGGTACATGACCTTTGGAGTTGTTCACTCAGAACCAGCAAACTGGTGATAGCTCAGTGGGACTCTTACTGCAGTGTGCTCTACATTTTTCTAAAATGTCTCTATGCAAATAATTAAGGAACGTGGCATACAGCGACTGTTAGTAGCATCTTTAAAGAGTGCAGTTAATGAATTAGTTGCAAAATCAAAAAGACATTAAAAAAAAAATTAGAACCATCAAACTTTATTCCTTGCCACCTCCGCAATATATTTTATTGTTATACACTGTAGCATTTTTTCCCTTGTGGCTGGGTAATGAAATCAAGCTAGGATGGTTCTTCTACCTTCTCAGTATCAGAGGTTGCATCCCATCACAGACTACAGTAACTTCCAGCTAATCATGAATCTGGAAACAGCTTTTCTTTAAAACTTTCAGAGGGGTAGTAGAAAAGATTTAAGAAGCAGGTTTCAGAAGATGATAATGTACGATTTCTCTTGCTTTAAGTTTTCTCTGAAAAAAGCAGACTATAACACTCCCTTGTGAAACTGGCAGCAGGTCTAGTAGGAGCTGGGAAAGCTCTGAGAATCCAGTGTGTGGAATAATTTGTTTTTTTCAGAGGTGCCTCAGTCATGACACGAAGTGGGTTGCAGATAGAAGGGATGAGTCTCTTTGGCTTTCTTGCTTGGAGGTGTTGCTTGTTCTCCATCACATGAGTATAAACAGGAATTTCTGTTGCCTTCCTGTTGTGGAAAGAATACATAGACTCCGGTAAAGACTTTTCTGCAGAAATTCTCTTCTAAAAGACAATCAATAAGAGCGGTGTCACTAGTTAGAATGCTAGTGCCCAGGCACTAGTAGTTTGGGTCCTTGTCAGTCATCGGCTATGAAGTTATATGGGCAAATGGTTGAGGAAGAAACTGTACAGTAGTTATGGTTCTTTGAATTATGATGTTATTTATGGTCTATGGCCTACTAGCATCAAGTCTTCAGAATACTTGGCTTTTACATCAGGACATCAAGGAGTCTGGGAGCCCTGTATATCATGCTCTTAACCAGAAAACAGAACACTTGGAGCTGAAGTACAGACCGCAAGTTGTGCTAGTGGCAGCCGGAACACGCAGCATTTCAGCTTCATCTACTTAGAATGCAAGACAGCCATCAAATGAGAGCATATTTATAATACATCTGAGAGGGCTGTTGTAACTGTGATAGCTGTGAGGTAAATAAATGTTTCTTTCAATGCTCCTGCTGAGTTTCTAACTAGTTTTAGACCAGAGGAGAGTACGTAGGTGCCGGAGTGAACCCAGGTAGAA
The DNA here is from genome assembly GCA_013401315.1 of Balaeniceps rex. Lineage (NCBI taxonomy): Eukaryota > Metazoa > Chordata > Aves > Pelecaniformes > Balaenicipitidae > Balaeniceps > Balaeniceps rex. Next base: position 33,510 of record VYZW01022475.1, read on the forward strand.
TTACGTCACCTTCCTTCCTTTCTGTGCATGCACCTGTCTGTTGCCTCTTCATGTTATTTCAGCCTTGCTGCTCCCGCTGTTATTAGTGCAGAGCTCGTGGAGGTTCAGTGGAGGGGTCCAGGTGAGCTCTTATGATAGCAGGTGAGTTCCTGTCCTGCTGCAAGAGCTGCGAAGGGGCTGCACGTGGGAGAAGTGACCTCTGGTAAAGCTGGCCACCTGCAAAGTGCTGTGAAATACTAGAAAGTGAGCCTACTGCAAGAAGATTTCTTCTTGTCATTATCTGTAATTAGAACAAGTAGGAGACTGTCAGTAAACATTTTCTTGTGGAATATGAATTTCGGGTTCATTGTCTTCTAACAGTGTTTTGCTACATGAGCCGTTAGTTAGGGCCATATGTACTTGAATACCATGAGTGATGCTTTAAAGGGTAAAGCAGTGTATTCTGTACAGGAATGCTGAAGAACTCCTTTGGTCAAGCTTTAAAATGAGAAAAGCTTGCCTTGCACACTCGCTTATCTTTAGCAGGTCATTTTGTGCTGGATTCTGGTCTAGCGTGTTTAAAATTATTAGGGTAGCTCCCTTATGGAATTCTTAAAACATACTTCAGTGACCAGTTGTATCCACGGGGCTTTTGTTGTGGCTGTTGGCTATTCCTACACCTAACAGATGGCACTCGCTTAAACTGACAAGCTGTGGGATAGCCGAGCATTACTAATAAAACCTATCACATATTAAACTTGACCTGACATTAATCAAGTTTTGAATGCTACAAATGATTCATGGATAATAATTAGTCTCTTGATCATATTAGTGAACACCAGTCTCACATTGCTGCCATTATCTGCTTTCATTCTTATAGGGAACAAATCCATTGCAGTAATTAGGTGTTTTTAATGTCTTTTGAGCTAAAATGTTCTGTATGATTAACTTGGCAAAGAGGTTATTTTTAGTCTTTCAGTATGATTGGTTTCAGAGCTTCTAGTAAATTAACAAACTGAAAGGCTTTCCATAAAATAGTAGTTTATAAAAAGTATGTATTTTTTAATTTTATCAACTGAGAAAATTCCCATGTGTCTTTATGCAGTCATTTTGTATAGTTTTTATCACAATATGATTCAGCTGTTGCCGCAAATTACACAGTTCAAAATATTTTTGATTTTGTTAAACAGATGAACCTTTGGAGCTTACTTTTACTCTTCTTGTTTAGTACTGAGTTATTGGTTAACATCAAGTGCTTTCAACATGTACGTATTCATACAGACAAAATAACATTTACAGCTTTTCTCTGTTTATATCTTGAATTAGAATCTTGAGTGGATGGCTGTATGAAAGCTAGGATTTTGAGCTTTAAGCATAAAATTTTTTAAAGGATTTTCATGCAATGTGAATTATACGCTGATTTTACATGCCAAGAGCATGAAATTTCTTTTTAAGTAATGAGCAAGTGAGAAGTTTATACTTTGTGTTCCTTATGTAGTTAGGGCAAAGTAGGTAATTTCACTGTTTTACTGAAATCATAGCAGTTATTCTTCAATATGTGTTGGTTCTTAATGAGCATATAAAACTTCTTTAAATAATTACTTCTTAAGGAGTTAAGTTTTTAATTTATTTTCTGCAGTTTTTGATCCTGCTCTTCCTTTATGTGTATCTAAGACCACTAGCATGGACCAGGAAATATTTTGTAACTTTATGGTTTTTTTTAGTATACTAGCTTAAAAATACTTGGTATAAACTGTGGTTTTCTGACTGTACTCTCAGTTATCACGCTGCATTTCCTTTCTTGCCTCTTTGTTGCTGGTTTCCCTGCAAACAAAAATTGAAAATCTTCAAGATAAATATAGCGAAATACAATGAATAATTGACGATGCATTGTAGAATTGGACTTTGCCCTGCTGTAAAGATACACTTTAATTAATTCATTAAATACTAGGTTTTACCTCATTCATTTGACATGAGGCAGTGTATCGTATTTTTATTAGGAAATGAGAATAATGCAAAGGAAACCGGGTCATGTTGAATTGATTAAAAATCTGCTCTTCAACATTTTCATAGGTGATTTGGAGGAAAACATGAGATCATATAAATGAGAGACGATTACTGATGTTTGCATGAGGGACGAGGGACGTAAATGTCGATGTTAAAATGCTACTTACAGCTTTTGGAACCACAGGGTGCAAGCAGAAACATTTACTTGTATGGCCGTGTGCTAAGTCACGCTCATGAGATCATGGGCCGTGCTTTCAGGACCTTAATGGTTACTTGGAAGGAGCCACTTTGAGTCAAGCAGCCAGTTGTAATGAGCCCTTGGCTGGTGAAATTCTTCTTTGGCAAGTGCTCATGTATCCAGAGATCTCCTTGAAAGGAGACTCCTGAGGAGGAGAACAGGGACTGCATTTTTTTCTTGCTGCTATGGCTATCCTGGAATATTCTGTCTAGTCTAGCTGGGACGATTTCAGCTGACGAAAAAAATGATATGTTTACTTACTTAAAAACTCTGAGTTTAGAAGAGACATTATTGAAATATTGAAAAGTTATATCTGC